>CAJUYH010007866.1:0-16586 GCA_910591685.1 Galerucella tenella | reverse complement strand
AAAAATTCAAATAAAGCAAAAAAATATATAGCCCGCTTCAACCCAACTGTCATACAGTGCAACAAAAACAAGGGGCGCCAATTTGTAACACTGGTTCTCTCCTTAAGAGACAGATCCCGGCTAGAGACTCTCTCAAGGGTGGATCGACTCCATGTTGATGCCACACTCGGTATGCCAGAGGGTTGACAGACTATAAGAACATAGGGCGCCACTACCTTTTTAGACGTCGACGAAAAAAGATAATTTAATGTTAAGAAAAAAACTAAGGTGAGAAAGGTAGAAACACCTTGTAGAATTTACTTAAAGTTAAAAAAATAAAATTACAAACTCACGTAAATCCGGACACAGTCCCTACAGCTCTTACAGCCGGGTATAGAAGAAATAAAAAAAAAGTTTAAATATTAAATTTATTTTGCCTCAGGAAGGGAAGTGAAAAAAACCTGTACTCCTATAAGGTACTCAGCTTAGGTATGTCCTGAAGTTGAAGTGGAGAGGTCCTGAAGTTGAAGCGGAAAGGTCCTGAAGTTGAAGTGGAAAGGTCCTGAAGTTGAAGTTGAAAGGTTCTGAAGTTGAAGTTGAAAGGTTCTGAAGTTGAAGTATAACTGGCGGTAACCTGGCAGTAACGGTATTTTGCAGGTAACCTGGCAGGGATATCCTGGCAGGGGTAACCTGGCAGTAACGGTATTTAGCAGGTGTAACCTGGCAGTAACGATATTTTGCAGGTAACCTGGCAGGGATATCCTGGCAGGGGTAACCTGGCAGTGGTAACCTGGCAGCTGTGCTTACCACAGCAATTTAAGGTAAAACAATTAAATTTAAGAGACGGTAGAAAGATACGTCCTTGCTACTCAAGGGTCGGTAACGAAAAAGAGTGAAAACCACCTCCTAGAATCGAGCGTTGACATCATATGTCAATTGTCGTAACGGTCAACGATAAGAGAAATTTAGATCACAGAACTATATTGGAAGTGGTTACTATGACGGTAAGCGGTAAAATCGAAATTATTTCGTCAAATCGGAACAGGTCGATAGACATGTTACAAGCAGTATGCACTGGAAAATAACCTAGGGAAAATACAATAATCAACTAACCAACCAGACAATAAAAAATTGTTCTCCATTAAATAAAATGTTAATATAAATGAAATGTTGCCTTTAAGATGGCAGTTGAAGGAAAGAAAGAGTCTACTCGAAAATTGAAATTTCGAACATCGACAGAAAAAAATGGAAGGAGAATTTGATAATAGCTATTTGTGTATCAAGAGCAGAAAGTAGTACTTTGGCAGTCGAGACATAAAGCTGCGGCAATCTGTCGAGAATACCTAAGGACTTTCTGCTCGAAATACACACAATATTTTTTCTACGATCACAGCAAAATAAAATTATTTGCCATTGTTTGTATTAAGCAGTTTCCAGATTCCAGTTCCGTGTACCTATGTACGTAGGCAACACTTATTACATTGATGTCAGATATTTTACAGATCTTCCTAGTAGACTATGAGCCCATGGTGAAAAAAGTGTTGCGATTTGAAACATCATCAAACCCATTCAAGAGAAGCGCAGTAGAAAACAGAACATTTCATTTTTCACCCATGGAATGTTTTTAAAAATGTGATATGAAACTGTACGCCGTTTGTTACATTTGATAGTAAAATTATAGGAGATCGGTCCAGACTTTATGCCGTTAAAAAATAATAGTCAGGAAAATCTAGAAAATTTTTTGATAACCCTCATTTTTTAACCCCCTGAGACCGTGATATGAAACTGTACGCCGTTTGTTACATTTGATAGTAGAATCATAGGAGATCGGTCCAGACTCTATGACGTTCAAAAATAATCGTTCGGAAAATTTACACCGAGAAAAAGATTTATTTGTGACAATCAAAATCTTATTATGTCAAATAAATATGATTTTCCATATGGCCTAACTAATATTTAATTTGTCGTTAAGAAAGGATTTGTTCCAAGTTCGGAAAGTAATATTGTTGATGAATAGAAACCTATTCATTGTCATCAATAAAATGACTTATCTATCGAAAATTACATTTGTTCTTGTAAAAATGTATCATATTTGTCTCAAACAACATTTATTGAGGTATAATGACAAAATAGTTAATCAATCTTTGAAAGCATTCAAATTAAATAAAGTAGTTTTCCAATAACAAATACTTATTTTTGCAAACTAACTATATTGTTTTATTATAAAAAGATTACTTTATGGCAGAATGACATTTCTTTTTTTTTTTTTTTTTATTTAATACAAACATACCCGCATCAACTACTAAGAGTTATTAGCAGGAGGACTTACACAAGTAGTATGTGTTATAGATAATTTTTAAATTTTGTTGTACAAATTAATGTCTTTGAAATATTTAATTAAAGCACTTGTGTCTTTGGTGAGCACATCCTTGAATACCGCACTTAAATTGTTCTGTCTTCTATATCTGGAATATTCGGGACACTCTAAGATGATATGTTTTATGGAAAGAGAAACATGGCAATGTGTACATTCTGGAGCTGGTTCTTTGTTGAGGAGATATTGATGTGTAAGCAGTGTGTGTCCTATTCGCAGGCGAGTTAAGACAACTTGGTCTCTGCGTTTTTCTGGTATTGATAGAACTAATCCGACTTGTGGCTTGACTTCTTTCAGTTTGGATGTCGTATGGTTCCATCTTACTTGCCAAGAATTAAATATATGTTTTTTGATTGGATTTATGTGGTCAGTGTAGGGAATTTTTTTAATGTAAGGTGCCTCTTGATTAGATGTTGTATCTACTGCTAGTTGATCGACTTCTTCGTTTCCTTTTATACCAGAGTGAGATGGAACCCACAGAAATGAAACTTTCTTTTGGGTGAGGCGTATTATTTCCATTTCACTTTTGATTCGTATGAGAATGGGATGTGAAGGGTAAAGTTGTTTTAAGCCAAGTAGCGCACTCAGTGAATCTGTTATGATGAGAAACTTGGTTGCTGTAGAGTCTTTGCACATTTTTAGGGCTTCCAGAATTGCAGTGGTTTCTCCCGTGAATATACTACATTGATTCGATAGTCGGATGGCAGATTTGTTATTTCCACAGATGTAAGCTGCTGCAACTCCATTGTGATTTTTTGAAGCATCTGTATAGATTTGCAGGGTTTGGGGGTATTTAGATATAATTTCCTTGGAGAGGTTTTGTAGGAGACAGGGGTTGGTTGAATTTTTTGGATTTTGAGTTAGGGACGTATTAACATCTGGCTTCTGAGACATCCAGGGGGGGAAGTTAGAGTTTTGTTGGAGCGATAATTCAAATTGTTCAAATTCATAGTTAGCGCGTCTCACTCTTTCTCTAAAAGGGAGATTTTTTGTTGGCTTGGTGTCGTATATTTCGTCGGGTGGGGCGTTTTTTGGGAAAATGAAAAGAATGCATTATTGTTGGGATAAGCAGAAATTTTTGCAGTATAGTTTAAGGAAAGGAGTTGTCGACGTAAATACAGTGGGAGTTCGTTTGCAATGACTAGGAGACTGCTGGTTGGGCTGGTTCTGAAAGCGCCAAATACACATCTAAGTGAAGAAGTTTGAATGACATCTAATTTTTTTAATAATGTTTTCTTGGCGGTATCGTAGCAAATGGAACCGTAATCTAATTTACTTCTTATCAGTGATTTGTATAGGTTCAATAAGGTGATTGTATTAGCTCCCCATGTTCGGTTTGATAAAATTTTTAACAGATTTATTCAGGATTGGCATGACTGTTGAAGGGCTTCTATGTGTGTTTTCCATTTTAAAGAACAATCTAAAGTGAGACCAAGAAAATTTACTTCTTCTACCCGCGTTAGCGGAGTTCTATATAAAAACAGATTAAAATTATGGGTGTCTTTTCGTTTGTCGAAGATCACATAGTGTGTCTTTTCGCTTGAAAATTGGAATCCCGTTTTTTGTGACCAGTTTTCAATTTGATGGAGGCAATCTTGAAGTAAAGTGTAGGCGAACTTTGTGCTTCTACTTCTCGTATAAATGATGAGGTCATCTGCATAAAGGCAAATTTTGATGGGAGGTTTTATCATTTCGGTGATGCTGTTAATTGCAGTGAGAAAAAGTGTGGGACTCAAAATAGATCCTTGAGGAATGCCATTTTTTAGAGGTCTTGTAGTTGAGATGTGGCCATTTGATCTGACTTGAATAGTTCTGTTCTTGAGAAAATTATTTATGAACGCTAGCATGTTTCCTTGTACTTCCCATGTCTGGAGTGTTTTTAAAATATTATATTTCCAGGTTGTATCAAAAGCCTTATTTAAATCGAAGAATATGGCGATTAGTTTTTGGTCATTCAAAAATGCATTGTGTACTTCACTTTCAAAAGATATTAGATTATCAATTGTCGATCTGCACTTTCGGAATCCACTTTGATAGGGTGTTAAAAAATTTTTGTTTTCAAGATGCCATGCTAGTCTGTTGTTTAAGATTTTCTCTAAAATTTTGCACATACTGCAGGTTAGGGATATCGGTCTATATGAGGCTGGGTCGACTTTTGGTTTGTTGAATTTACATATAGGGATAACTGTTGCATTTGACCAAGTTTCTGGAAACTGATGTTTTAAAAATATAGTGTTGAATAGATCTAGGAGTATTAACTTTGTATTAAAAGGAAGATTTTGCAGAAATATTGTGGGGATATCATCTGGTCCAGGGGCAGAGTTTTTGGTGTTTTCGAGTGAAAATTCAAGTTCCTGCAGAGTTATGGGAACGTTTGGATAAGAGTCGGAGTCATTTATTTGGATTTCGGAAGTTTCAATCAATTCTTTGTGTTGTATAAAGGATTGGTTTAGGCTTCGATCACTAGAATTATATTGGAAAACATCTGCCATAGCCTCACATACATCTTTTTTATCGGATATCAGCTGATTATTATAGGATAAAGTATTTATGTGGAGGAAAGTATTTTGTCCTCTTATTTTTCGAATTTTATTCCATATCGAGTCCAGTGGGGTAGAGGGATTTATGGAGGAAATATAATTACACCAGCTTTCTTTTTTACTTTTTTTAATTAGGAAACGGGTTTTGGCATTGAGTTTTTTGAATTCAAGGCGATTTTCATCATTTTTATGTCTTTTCCACACGTTATAGGCGTGTTTGCTTGAACCTAGTGCTTGAGCAATCTCCTTATTCCACCAAGGGACTGGTTGTCTTTTGCACATTTTAGTTTTTCCGATACTGGTATTTGCAGCTGATATGATGATATTGTTCAGCATTGTAATATTTTCATTTATCTTTCCTTCAAGTGAGAAATTGGTGACTTTGTTTTCTATTTCCTTTCTGAATAGTTCCCAATTTGCCGATTGTTGTTTCCAGTGCTGATATATAGTATGTGAAGGAGGTTCATTTTCTTTCCATTGTATGGATATGGGGAAGTGGTCACTGTTATATAGATGGTTGAGGGTATCCCACTGAAGATAGGGTGCCAGGGATTGACTGCAGAGGGAGAGGTCGATAGCAGATAGTGTGCCATTGTATGAATTGAATCTTGTCGATTTCCCTGTATTCATTAGGATTAAGCTACTACTATTAATGGTTTTGAGAAGTATATTTCCACATTTGTCAGTTTTATGGCTGCCCCAAGCTGCGTTGTGGCAATTCAGGTCTCCTACAATTATTTTGGGCGACGGAATTTGCTCAATCAAATTATTTAACTCATTTATATCGAGTTCATTTGGGCGTGGAAAATATACGTTACATATATGGATTTTCTTACGAAAAGTTATAGATACTGCGATAGCTTCAAGGTTTGTGTTTATGGGGATTTCGTTTGCTTGAATATTCTGTTTTATAAAAATTGCTACTCCGCCACTGGCTTGTTGTGCTTCCGATCGGTTTTTGAGGAAGCATTGATAATTTTTTAGCTTTATTGGTTGTTTTTTGAAGTGAGTTTCTTCTGAGCATATTATCGCTGGTGATTGTTTATTAATTAACAGTTTCAAGTAGTCAATTTGAGCATAGTAACCATTGAGGTTCCACTGAAGTATGAACGTATTATCCATTATATTAATTATCTTGTGAAAGAGGTTCGCTATCAGATTTTTCAGTGGTGGAGAGGCTGGAGAGACTTAACTTTTTCTTAAGTCTTGTAATGTTATTTTTTATGCCCTTTGTCGTAGTATGTTTATATATGAAATTTAAAATTTCTTTTATTTCGGAGTCTTCGTTGGAATACTGCTGTGCTATCTCCTTTGGGTGTTTGGAGTTTATTGTATTTTCCAGAAAGTCACATATTTGGGTGAAGTTTAAGATGAAAGGTGGGGTTCTATTTTCAATTTGTTCTTTTATAGGGTTTAGTATATTTTCTATGTCTTCCGAAGACATTTTCGCTCTTTTTCTTTGTTACGAGGGTTTTAGTGGAGTAGCAAAAGTGGGGTTGGATGAATTTTCCTGAATATCTGGTGACGTGGAAATTTGTCTTTTAGTTGTTTGTGTGTTTATTTCTGATGGATTATTTGGTGGAGTGGGCTTAGATTTTTGTATTATGTCTATTGTAGAAGAGCTTGAGGTTTGAATCATTGAGGTGCTTGGTAGTGGAGGATAAGACATTTGGGTAGTTTTTTTCTGTTGGAAGGGTTGTGGAGGAGGGTATATGAATTGATGGTGATGTTACTGGTGAGGTAGAAGTATTTGATGGTATTGTGGTGATAGAAATTTCTGTTGACGATGATGTACAGTTAGGATTTTTTTCTGTAGTTGGATTAGATCGTATTTCTTTGTCTTCCATACGTTCAAGAGAGTCTTGTTGAGCCAGGTAAGCTGGGCAGTCGGATTCTTGATGGCCGCTTGTTTTGCATTTTTGGCAATTAGAGCCATCAACATAAAGGTATAATCGGTAAGTGGTATTGTCATGGGAGATGTTGAAAGAGTCTGGTATGCTTGCGTGTTGGAGTGGTTTGATATAAATTTGTCTTCTAAAGCTGAGTACGTGGCTGTATTCAGATTCTGGCATACCAATTTTCAAGAAGGTAATTTTAGATACTGCTGATATCCCCATGTTTCTCAGTTCTTCTTCCAAAAGAGAGTTAGGAATTGTTGGGCAAATGTTGGATATAACTAATCTTTGGGCTGGAGTTATTAATCTTCTTATTTCTACTTGAGTTCCATTAACTTTGATGGTGTTGTGGGTACTAAGAAAATTATCTACAATATTTTTTGAGGAAAGATAGATGCAAATTCGGTTATTAGCAATTCTTGAAGCAAACAATACGTTTTTGGGTTGTATAAGGGATCCTATTGATATTATGTAGTCGTGTATCTTTACTCCATCGATTGCTGAGAGAACTACAGCTTGATCTTTTGTTGGGTATTTGTACGTATTTACTATACTTGAGTAGGTGGTATTTGTTATATTTCTATTGGAGAAATTATCTCCCGGTGGATTTGTCTCGTTCATTTTTCACATTATTTGTAATATATCTGAGTCCGACGCTGTTGTCGGATGGATTAAGGTTACTACTTACCGGTGTAACCTTACTTTCGATATTTACACTTTTGCAGATTAATTGATAATAAAAAATCTACTCACAGTAATTTCTCTATAATGGTTTATGGAACAAGCACTTACTAATGTAGGTATCACTTAATTTATGTTCAGGTTTTTCGCGGAACTACGTGAAATTTTGATAAATTTCGGAGCCAACTAATCGACATTTCTTTATTATAAAAAATGTATTGTATCGATAAAATATATTTCTTTACCATGAAAATGTATATTGTCTGGGTTAACGATATGTTTTTTATTCGTAAGAAGTGTATCTTCCCAGCAGATCATATTTTTTGTTGAAAACAAATGTTACTTCTTCAAGAAAACTATTAATTTTTACTAAAATTCAACATATTTATCATAACCGAACCATAATTTTCATAAATACTATATTGCCTTATAGTGAAAAAATATATTTCCCCAAAAAACCTAATTATCTATGGTATTGTTTTAAGTAACCTACATGCACTATTCAATACACTGAGCTTTTGGAATGTTTCTGAATATTTAGAAATATATTAAAAGTTCACAGTGTATTAAGCAGTATGGACACGGTTCTCAAAATAATTAGGTTACTTAGGAAAATATATTTCTCACAAATATTTGTCTAAGCCGTTTCCAGACTATGTCGAACAACAAAGTTGACTCTCGTTTTGTATGTGTGGACTAGTCGATCAAATTGGTCGATGGTTAGTCTGGACACGGATTAAAATTACGTTATATTTATGACAAACATGTTTAAATCTAATAAAAATTAATGTTCTCTATTTATGAATAAAACTGTTCAGTAGGAAAGCAGGAAAGAAATAAAAAACTTGCTGCTGAATATTTTGATCTATTAAACAGAAAACTCTACATTTTGAAAATAGATACCATACATTCATGAAATGGACACCATACATTGTTAAAATTAAACATACCTACATGATCTAAAACATAACCAACAATGGTATCCACATGCTATTCTTAAGTGTGCCCATTAATGCTTTTCCCATTGTAGTTTTTTGGAGTTCTTGGAGTATATCTGACAGGTTTGATTGAGAAATGTGTATGTTTGAGGTACATTTCTCTTGCTTGTTACTTCTACCTACTTGAGTATAATTGTCATTTATTTCCTCACCTTCAAAGATATCTCACAATTCTTGTAATCGACATGAGTTTAACAATTCGTTCATTCTATTATCAAACTTATTTTTGTCCAAGCACTTCAACTACATACTTCACAAAAACAAAATAATCAGTAAAATTGCGAAAACTGATCTAATTTCACATGCAGACTAACGCCAAACGTATACAGGTGGTGACCGTTACTGAATAATAGGGAAGGGTGGGGTGAGAATTCTTTGTTCCAATAATTGCCACATAATTTGTAGGCTAATGTGATTTCTTACTGGTGAAGAAATATGTGATTTGTAGCGAATAAGTTGTTTTCTCGTAACAATGAATGTACAATAAAATTACTGAAATACTTATTTTTTCGGTATGAAGTAGATCTTATTTGAGGCTAATAATCTATAGGCTTATTTAAAAAATGTAAATTTCTGTCAAAACTTTTAAATGATTTACTATGAACATTTAATTTGTTGTTTTGAAGTGATGGAATAATATTCAAGATGTTAGGTTTTTTTCTGGGTAATGAAAACAATTTTTACCCAAATAGCATCGTTATATTTTATAACAAAATATTATATTGTGCTTTGTAAACTTTTATAGTTTCTGAAGAGCAATTGTATGAAGGTGTGCATATAGAAGAACAAATTTTCTTACATTAAAGAAATTACACTCGAATAAATCATTTTTTTATATCAAAATTCCCCAATATTTTCACGTTGATATGGCTTCTTAATAATAAATAAGCAATGTTAGTTTCAAACAAAGGGGGGTCAAACGAATCAGTTTATTTGTCTATAAAGAACTCTTCTCTTGGTGTAGGAACATTTTTGGAAACTCTTATTTTCTACCCACTAAAAAGGTGATTTGAAACTGTACGGCATTCGGTTCTGTAGATTATACAACATAGGGGAAGTTTGGGCAAAGTGGCCCCTCGGGGCAAAGTGATTTTATATGATATTTCCAACATGGTTACGACATCTATAGGTGTCTTCGCGTATATCATTCCCCTTACGTATGTACAGCTAACTTAGTCTGCATTTAACCACGGTCGAGATTGCACCCAATTTTTTCGTGAAGTGAAAAGTTTTGAACCACGTGCTTGTAATATTCATTGGTAAGTAAAGTAGCAGTTTAGCTGAAAATACAAATTGTTTGTTCGGTATCATATAAGGTTAGAATGACATTTTATATATATCTGAGACATATACATATAAGCAATCAAACAAAACAAGCTAATTTTTTCATTACTTTCAAAATACTGCTTCGATACGTATTGGGGCAAAGTGGATTTCCTATTATGGGGCAAAGTGGTCCACTTGGCCCCTATAGAAAAATTAAGTTGAATTTTTTTTTTTTCAGAATAAAGTTCCATAATGGTGCGTAAATATATACGTACAACTCAGCAACAATCTTGGTCGGAAGACAGTATGATAGCAGCTATACAGGATGTCAGAAATAATATACTTAGTGCAAAAAAGGCAACAAGTCAGTACCAAGTCCCTTTTAGTACT
Source organism: Galerucella tenella (assembly GCA_910591685.1). Taxonomy (NCBI): domain Eukaryota; kingdom Metazoa; phylum Arthropoda; class Insecta; order Coleoptera; family Chrysomelidae; genus Galerucella; species Galerucella tenella. Next base: position 6,463 of record CAJUYH010007866.1, on the reverse strand, counting down.
GAATGGACTATAGGAGACGGGGATCTAACTCTAGAGGGCCCTGATTGTGGGGACTAATTTATTTCATTAAATCTATAGTGTTTTCTTTCATCTGATAATTACTTTCCACTTTGCCCCGATATACGTATCCTCTTTGCCCCATATATGGGGCAAAGCGGATATTTTGCATTAACTCACTTTTTCCTCTATCAATTCATAGTTCTGGTCTAGAATCACTGGATATGTCGGGAAACAACAGCTAAATCATGGAAGAAGAGACTTCAGTCATCCAAAATACTCTCTCAGTTACTAAAAAAATATTTATAGGAAGGCTTTGTTAAGGTGACCACTTTGCTCCAACTTCCCCTATAAATAAAGATTTGACAGCAGTGCCGTACAAAAACAGTTTTGTGAAAAGAAATTTTTCATTTTCCGAGACTTTCCTATTCAAAAACCGTTATTTGGAACTGTACGGCATCTAGTGCGATAGGTTCCTTTTAGAATAAAATAATTAAAAAAAATGCCCTACAAAAATAATAGTGTGGATAGTCAAAATAGTATATTATGCAATGAGGACAAAATAACCTTTTTTGCGAATTGCATGCTATACTTTTTCTATGACAACGTATCGTTCACGTTTAATACATGCATACATTGCGGAAACTTTGAAATAAACAAACTGATAATATTTCATTGCTGCGAACTCTCCGCTAATGGGCTTCCTATCAGAATCAAATTATAAATTAAAGAAATATGTAAATATTTTCCTTATTGCTATTTCTAATAGGTACACAGAAATAGAAGCCTATGAAAATGTATTGATAGAAAACAACTATGAAATTACTCGTCACCTACTAAAACTTTGGCAGAAATGATTTGCTGGAATTTCATCAATTTGTCGGTGGACGTCATAATTTGACAAGCCGTAGTCTTCATGATTTTAGAGTGAACCTAAACCCAACACGAAATATTCCATTTCGCATTTGTTGCCTAGCAACTTGCCTAGCAGCCGATGCAAAAATGAAATTCTGAACAAAATGTACTTGTTTATGAAGTAACGGTTATAAAATGAACATTTATCGAGGTGGTCGTAGGAAAACAAAATTTTCTAAAATGTATGTACAACTGTTAGCTTTCGCATATGACTATTTTTACGCGGGAAATCTCATGTAAAAGTGAATGGCATTTGTTACAATCAATTTTTTATTATTTATATATTTTTTATTATTTATATCATCTGCAAAAATATACAAATCTTATTACTATTATCAACATATATCATGTGCAATATGTATATTTTACCTTGATCATGGGTATCACATGGGTCATCACACTTCTTATTATCATCAAATGGCTCATTAGCTCCAATTACGTCCCTTATCGTTTCAGGGCATCTTCGCCATTGAGCCAATGAAAAACATATCTGTTTTGTTCAATTTTTCACCCATAATTGACGGGACTCAACTGTTGGATTTTTTACGTTTGAATCGCACTGACAACATTGTAGTGCTTTTTTTAAAGCATTCTTTTTCACTTTTAGACTTATACTTCTTATCAAAGATTACTGATCTAGCTGTATTGAGTTTTCAAAAATGTTACTAGAATTTCCGAACGATTATTTTTGAACGTCATAGAGTCAGGGGTGCGATTTTCGAGCTCACACGAATATTATGCGTGTACGCTTATTTCCACATGAATTTTTTCGTATACGGTGCTAAATGTGTATTTTTCAACACCGTTCGAATAAACGTTCGTACACGAAGAATCTAGCAGCCGGCAACACCACATAATCGTATGGTCTTGACACTTGTGACATTTGAGAAGAAAATAATATACCTTATCTATGCAGTTCTAATAGTTCTATGCAAAGAATATACCAACTACTCTATCAAGTTATGGTATATATCAATTTTATCGGGTTAACCTGTCTAAATAGACTTTATTGTAGTTATACTTACTTCTCTATCTATGCTCAAGGCTGAGATTCTTGTTGGAGCAGGGAGATGAGGCTCCAATATGTTTATTACTTCTAAAGCGACAGGTTTTGTTAGTCTATTAAGTTTCACAAATATTTATCTAAAGGACAATGAATGGGTTGAAGATCCTATAAGGTCTATCTGCTAACTATTTCGCTTCTTTTATATCGTTTATGAAGTTCAAATGTATTAAATTATCAAAACCTGCCATATTATAACTGATTATACCATTTATTATTCAAATTAATGACACCAAACAGAAATATTTTAAATCTAGATTATGTAAATTTTACACTTTCCGTACACGAAAACATTTATCCGAATGGAATAAACCCACTCGAAACAAGCCATACGAAAGTGTCCGTATACGATTACCGTTTGAGCATGTCGAAAATTAGGTTATTTAAATTTCATACGAAAATGGCCATTTTTCGTATACGATTTACTCCCGAATGGTTTCGAAAATCGCACCCCTGAACCGATCTTCTATGATTCTACTATCAAATGTAACAAACGGTGTACAGTTTCATATCACATTTTTAGGGGGTGAAAAATAAAATGTACAGTTTCCCACTGCGCTTTTCTGCACAGGAGAAAATGAACGTCATAGTGCTCGGACCGATGGTGGCATAATAAACTATCGTTCTGAATTGGTCTGCTGCTGTTTCAAATCACGACACTTTCCTTTCCATGGGCTCATAGTCTATATTTTTTATTGAATTATTACGGAAAATACTGTTGAATGCTTTAACATATTAGTAAATCAACTGAAATATTTTATTCTACAGTTTATATTCAAATAACTGCTAGCTCTCTTTTATCTATAAATAAAATCAGGCGTGCGCCAGAGTTACTTTCTGCTTAAGAGCGCCAATAATGTCAAATTATGACAGCTCGCGAAAAGCCTCAACTTTGCAGTTGCTTTTCAAGGCACAAAAGACGACTTTCGTAGAAAAAAATTGATGTTTTATTTTGGAGTAGCTAATGCGACGAAGAAACAACATGTTTAGGAATTTAGTACAAATGTGGGAGGAAGTGACTAATAAGCCACAAAAATTCACTGAACAAAATTGTTTAAAGAAGAAAAGGTAACAGCTGAACAGCATGCTACACACTCAATTATAAATTATGGAACCATTCAAGAATTCAAAATGTATGTATATAGGGAGGTATAACTAGGAAAAAATATAAAATGGTCAATTATTGGTCCTAAAATATTTCATCAACACTAAATAAATATTATTGATTGTCTAGCTGTCAAATTCTTTCGTTGTGTCAGATAGGGACAAAAAATTATTTAATTACCAATTAATCTTGACAACGGTAGCTGGAACGCTATCAAAACATCGAAGAAATGAAAAATATGGAAACATTATTGTGGTTTGATTTCCAAAAAAATAAGAGAAAAAAGAATAAGTAATGCCACAAGAAACGTACAAAAGATAAATAATACTCATTATTTAATACAACTGTTACAATAGCAATCACCCACATTTTGGGTTCTAGAATTTTGTCACTACAAAAAAAATTGATGTAAGGTTTACAGACGTCCTGTCAATAAAAAAAATTGTAATGGCCTTGATCACTTTATTAACCCTGCAGTAGTCGCGCACAGCGCCGCGCTCCGCACTTTTATACTTTCGGCTATAATTTAGTTTCTAGGCACCCGGGAACCATGTGAATATGAAGAGAAGACAATTTCTCCAAAGGTTATCCTTTCAGTTAGTGGAGGGTCACGCCCGAATCAGAATATTCCTAGATCAATGAGCCAGCGAATCATGGATATTTATGGCATAGAAGCAGCTGAGGCTCTACCGCAAGCTGCTAATCAACGAGGTAGATGTTCATTATGTGATCGTAAGAAGAACAGACCTATTCGTTACTCCTGTGTAGATTGTCATAGATTGTCAGAGATTGCGTTTTGTTGTTATTTTTAGTGTCTTGTTTTATATTAACTAAGCGTATTTACAGTTCATATAAAATAAAATCACCAAATAACTGATTTTGTTGTTGTTCGTGGCATATAGGTCCTTTCAACAACAAAGAATTCGACATGTTGGATATGCGGAATGTGAATGTGAATGTCAAAATTTAGGCGCGACTAGTGCAGGGTTAATAGAGAATTTTGTTTTATATTATGGTGAGAAAAGCCTTAAAAATGTTATGAAAAAAGGGGATATAAAGCATTGGGGTGTAGATCATCGACACGGAAAATTTTGCTGAGATATATGATCATTGATTATATCAAAAGAAAATTTTGCAGCAAGCATAAACACTGCTTGAAAAAGAAGAACAAATCCATTATATTCTTTTGATGAGGGTATATGTGAATTATTGACTCAATTGTAGCACTGAATTCAATACATATTATCATTATCAGTGTATAAGTTATATTCACTTTTTTTTGTAGCCCGCCAACATCTACTGCAACTGAGAGTGATGCTAATAAAACGATTGATCAAATGAGACCTTTCAATTCAATTAAATCTATTGAGTTTATTCTTTTTAGTTAGTTCCAAAACTTTGTGATACATATATTTACCTTGGGAAAATGCTTTCTGAAGTACCTACTTGTTTTGAGTATAAATGTAATAAAATGAAAAATAATGCGATCCTAGTTTCAATGTAACTGTTTCAATAAAAAGAAACATTGTAAATTTATAAATTAGCTACACTGGCAAGATTGTAATTCTATCTTCTCAATAAGATGAAACAATAATTATTGTCAAATATAAATCTTCCATTATTCATTCCTAGACTCGAAGGTAAACTGATTCCAGCCTGCAACTTGCAATGCATATCTCGGCTTACTTGGCAGTACTCTGTCCTGTATTACCTTAAAATTTGAAAAAATTGTAGGAGACACTTAATACTTTGTGACTATACTGTTGTATCAAATCCACAATGTATTTTGTTTGGAAATTTATTTTTTAAAAAGCCATCTATTGAAATAAAACATTTATTTCTATTCAAATAGGTATATTAAATTTTTTTTGTTGGAATAGATCAGCATTTTTTGACTATTAGATACAATATAGTTAAATTTTCAAATGTATTCCAAACCATGGTATTCTGAATTCTAACATATAATTTGATATGTATGTATATTGGAGTGACATTCACTAAGACCTTGAAAATCTATTGTTCCCCCTTACTTCTATCACTCATTAAACTAATATTAATGAAAAGCATTGTCCAAAATTTATGGAAGGATCAGAAAGATTCAATAGTAATTGCTTTTCAAACCACGTAACAACATGTTCTTCATTAATTCCATATGATAATACACCAATTGAGAATCATATAGAAATATAATTTTTGCTCCATCAACACAACCATATTCATTGTAAGCATAAAGTACAAAGTATCTAGATTAAAAATAATTTTGCATACTAAAATCATACAAACATTATTGGATACCTTTTGACATGCCTACAGCACCATTTTGTGAAATTCAGGATTCATTAATAAAATCATATTTATACAGTAGGTATTTTACTTTTCTTGAATCATATTTTAGTGAACTACTCAGAAAGGATCTACATTGAATAGTTGTTCTTTCTTTGATTTTTGCAGTAACATTCCCAAAGTGATATGATTATTTGTAAATAAGTATTAAGAATACTATAATAAAATACATAAAATAAATACAGTTGATTGAGTACAATATTGCAGTTATATTGTATCATATTTTAGTGAACTACTCAGAAAATCTACATTGAATAGTTGTTCTTTCTTTGATTTTCGCAGTAACATTCCCATAGTGACATGATTATTTGTAAATAAGTATTAAGAATACTATAATAAAATACATGAAATAAATACAGTTGATTGAGTACAATATTGCAGTTATATTTACTTGCTTGATACATGCTGTGAATAGTATCAGGAAAAGCAGATGCATCAATCATCGCAGTATTGTCAAGTTGCACTCAAGTTTATGCTTTTTTTGTATGTGATTTTAGCTTGTGAAAAATTACTCAATGTTTTTGGCAGATTTTGGTAACGCGCAGATGAAATTATTCAAAATCAAGTCAGCAATATAGAATTATCATATGCTGAGACGTCAATTGAACCAATATAATCTTCATTTGTTTTAAGTTGAAAATTACAATAAACAGGGTGTCCCAGAATTTTTTAGACAGGCTATAACTCTAAAACGGCTGAAGATAACTTCATAAAATTAGTAAGTAATCTTTATTCTCTACTTTTAACCTTGGATAAACATAATTTTCATAAACATTCAAATAATAATTACAATAATTTTTAATAAACTTTGGTACCTCCCCCGTATTCTAATTCAATTATTTTTGATAAAGTCATTACTTCTTCTTCTTTTCACTATATCTCGTATAAGAGAAGATCTATTCTTAACCTATTTTCGATAATTAGTCGAATTCCACGTGTTTGTGTGGATTCTTCACTTTGTTTTAAAATGAATTTTTATATTTTAACTTTTTGATTATTTTATAATGTGACTGTTATGTGATTATAACTAGGGCTCTTAA
>CAJUYH010007865.1:0-16586 GCA_910591685.1 Galerucella tenella | reverse complement strand
TTCTCTTTCTCCGTACTTTCAATTCCATGAATAACTAGTTCTACCTCGAAACGTTGAAGGTAATAATCCCATTCTTCCCTATCCGGGCAAAATTTTTCAAAATGAAAATTTTTCCTGGGCACTAACAGTCCTGCTGTGTCCAATCCGTCTTGCGACATGGTGTTTTACTTTTCCTCGTCGCCAAATGTAGTAATATTCAGTTTGTTCTTTAAAAATATTTTATTTCTGGTTTTTACTAAAGTACATTCTAGCTGTCAACCTGACACTGACTTAGTTTTTCCCAGGTCACTCTACTACAGTAGGTTTTCTTGATTTGGATTATTTTGGAATATTTGGAAGCTTTCCCGTCTTTTTGAAACTGATTCTTCACATTTTGTGTCCCACCAATCTTTTCCTTTGGATGTTGATTTTTTGTTCTTGAATTTAGGAATGGAGTTGGAGGCAGCTATATTTATATTGTGCAAGAAGGATTCATATGAATTTGATACTTCATTTTGTAGGAAAATGTCTTCCGTCCTTTGTTCATATAGATTCCAATCTGCTTTTTTTAGGTTCCACTTTTGAGAATAAGGGTTGCTTTTCAGAATAGGATGGTTTTCTAATTCCACCATTATGGGCGCATGGTCCGAGCCAAATAGATCTTGAATTGTTTTCCATGAAGTAATATGACTTAGATCAGGAGTACAGATAGTAAGGTCAATTGCAGATCTCGAGGAATTACCGAAGTAGGTGGGGGAGCCGTCATTTTTGTATATCAAGTTATTGTCGTCTAAACAGTCCATTAGAATTTTACCTTTTATGTCAGTTGGATTATCAACGCCCCAAGCGATATGATGGGCATTGTAATCGCCTCCTATAATGAACGGTTTTTGAATGGATTTTATGAAGTTGTTCCATTGTGTTAATGATATTTTGGATGCTGGGGGGACATAAATCGATATAAATGTAATCGTGCAGGATGGAAATTTTATTTTGATGGCTACTTTATTGACGTTTGGAAGATCAACATTTATGGAAACTTCTTCATAATAAAAGTTTGAATTTATTAAAATGGCCGAACCTCCACCAACGAATTCTGATTGGCGGTCGTCTCTGACGATATTGAATCCTGGGAAGTTCACATATTTTCCAGGTTTAAATCTAGTTTCTGATAATAATGCAATCTCAACTTTCTACTCCTCTAAAAGATGTAGTAGATTTTCTCTATTGGAGCTAGCTGATCTACAATTCCATTGACATATTACCAAACTATTCATTATTGTATAAGAGAGAACTTAAAACTGTTTGAATTGAATTTATTAAAATTGATTTTTCTGGTATTTCAAATTTTTTTTCTTTCAGATTAGAAATTATATCTATAGCTATAATAGATATTAGTTCTGTCAGTTCTTTGTGCGATTCATATCCTTTGTTAGTTTTTTCTATATTGACATTTGATTGGTACAAAGATGAGGAAGTGATGCCTCCAGTCTGGAGGGTATGGAATTTAACTTGATAATTTTCTGATGTTCTGTTAGTAATGGATCTGGTGAGATAGGATGGGTTCGTTTTTGATTTGATGAATTTATTATTGAGTATTTATTTGGAACAGGAGGAAGTACGGATGAGTTGGAGCGAGAGGGGGCAGGGGGCATATGCATAGATGGCTGTGAAGGTGAGGAGGACTGTTGCGAAGATATTGGGTTGTTAGCTGTTATGGATGCATAGGTAACCTTGGGAAAGAGTTTAAGAGTTTCTTTGAATGATAAATTAGATTCAGACATATATTGTTTAATTTTTTTTTGGCGTTCGAATTCTGGACACGATTTCCATTCATTTGTGAAGTGTTCTCCTTCACAAGAGAAACATTTTTTGGCGTATGATGTTTTATTACAAGAATCTGAGACGTGAGATTCGTGGCATTTGAGGCATCTCGGATTGCTCTTACATTGTTTGCTCATATGTCCGTATCTATAGCAGTGGTAACACATAATTACTTTTTGCTCGTATTTTTCTACGTCATGCAAAACGTGGTTAATTACGACATATTTTGGTATGCTTTGACATTTAAATGACACAATTATCGATTTTGTAGGTTTTAATTCAATTTTGTCATCTGTTTTTACCTTTCTCATCATTCTTTTAACATAGTCCACTATAAATTTGCTATGGTGATCGTACTGTTTTATTTTACTTTTAAGGTAATCTTCCGATAGATCCGTGTCTATATCTCTTATTACACCTAATTTAAAAAGTTGAAATTTTGGAATGTATGCTACTAAATCCATTTTCCTAATCAATTTGGAATTTATTAGTGAATTAGCACTCACAGAGTCTTTAAATGTGACTCTGACTCGATTGCGCCCTATTGAATCAATTTTTTTAATTTGATTATCAATTTCTGGATGTAGATTAAACAATGTTTCGCCTACTTTTACTGCGTTTAATTTGCCGGAGAAATTAATATTACCATTTTCTATATAAATGTAGAATGGACCTAAATCGGTTTTATCGTATAAGTAATTAGGTCTACTTTTTTTTGTCTCGTTATCATTTATTGAAATATTTTGTCGTGATGTTTTTGTGGTATCGTTTCCTGATTGCATATTATTATTCGATTGCTCTTTATTCACATTATTTGTATTCAATAATCTATCAAAATTAATAGAGGTACTTATCGATTCTTGTTTTTGATTTACTGAAAAACCTTGGAAGCCATTAGCTTCATCCTGATTCTGCATTTCAACGTCTGCATCCCTTGACACTTTATCGGGGGGTTCGCCCCCACTGGAGGATTCCATATATATCACTAACTAAATAGTTTTTTGCTCAACTCTACTAGTAATGTAATCAATATAACTTTAAAGAAACTGGAAACAAATGAACCTGTTTGTATTAACTAGTCCACGTTTTTATTTTCGAACCGATCGCTTCGACGACCTGAATGAAACTGAATTCAGTTATCAAAATAATATCTAAAGATAGAAGTTACCACTAAAATTATATACTTACAAATCAAATCATAATAAAGTGATATAATAATGATCAAGTCAAATAACATTGCAAATTTCCAATAAAATACAAGGCCTCAAGTTTTACTTATAAACTGAAGAACTTACGGAAGCTACTATAATAAATACTTACATCTTCCAATCATCGTATAGTAATATAACAGTGAGTTGAAACAAATTACATTGAACATTGATAAAATAGAATACCTGAAGTTTAACTTATGAAATAAAAATTTAAAGAGCATCATAGTAGACACGAATAGTTTGAAATGAACGAAATTAATTGATTCAATAGCAATTACGGTGATAATACAAATGAGATATAGATAAAATAATCGACTCACCTAGATGTTATAGGGTTTAAGTCAAACACTTAAGCAAGAATAACTGTAGCCGGTTTGGTTATGGAACGGCACCTGCTAATCAACAATGGCTTCCCTCAATTAAATCCCGCATGCGGTAATTTTAACTCGACACCAAAATCCAAAAATATCAACCACTGAGGTAAGATAGAATGGTCAAGTTAAAAATCAAATGGTTTTTCTTCAAAATCCAATTAAGATGGCCCAAATACAGCCAGATATGAAAGGAAAACCGTAGAGGTTTTGCACACTTGTTAATATCACCCAGACCCTAAAATTCTCACAACCAGAACAAGACTACTTCCCAAGCTGGATATCAAGAATGACACGGAATTGACGTCAACCAAGAATATTCGCAAGTCTATGTTCCACACTAAGAATCGCGTTCGTCCGTGTTGATAGCTAGCCTCATCTACACAGAAATGTAAACCAAACAATAATATAATCGATAATACACAATAATCGAGGCTAAAAACTAAAGCAAAATCTAATAAAGAAAATACCTTACTCAATCTCCAGTGATCAACAAAAATGCCATAGCCATTAACAATTGAATCTTATCACCATAAGGTATGCAACACTATTTACAACGAATGAAATATTTAAGTTACAACAAAATACGGTACGCAACACTGTTTACGAGTACTTGAGAAATATAAGATTATCAGAGATATAATTATAATGGAAGTTTGGAAGGAAAAAAAAGCACGTTACAGTGTTCGAAAATATGTTTCCTTCATCTTGGATCATTAAAATCCGAATAATAGGTTGCCATAGAATTTATGAGGTAGGTCGTTTGATCATAACTCCAAAAGTTTGTGGATCTCGTGTTCTGAATGGCTGAATGTGGTTGAACATTATCAGGGATTGAATATTCCTGATCTGAACAAGGATCAGGGGATGAGATTTGTTGACTAGTGGAAGGTTGGTCTTCACACTCTGCTGTTTCCTGATCTGTCGTACTTCTAGCATGTATTGAAAGTGAATTAGCAAATTGGGAATCTAAAACGAATAAGTATATTAAATTGAAGAGTATGCCAAAGATATGAAATTTAGGTGTTACCCACTATTGCCCTATTATAATCGTCATTACGAACGATTATTGTATGAATTTAATTTTTCAAAAAATCATTTAATTGGAGTTCTTTATTTGAAACACTCATTATTTCGCTCTTTCTACAAACTACAAATATAAACAAAACACAACACCATAACCTAAAAGTGCTTGTTGCACCAAGCTCGTTGATAAAGGAGCGGGTAAACATACAATGCGGTTCCTCCCACCACCTCAAATTTGGTAGCCGAAGTTCGCATGCGTCCAAGTAGCCTTTAACCTTCTATTCGATGTGACTGAATGTGAGCTGATTAGCGCAGTTGGTAGGGTATTGAGCTTACAACTCAGGGGTCGTAGGTTCGAAACCCGGTTAGGTGCTTGGTTTTTTTGTTTTTTTTATTATTTCTTTTTTTTTTTAATTTTTAAACATAGTTACACTTTGATCAACCGGGTTTGGGCCTGGGTTTTCTTGTTAGGTAAAAGTGCAGTTTATAGTGAATCCGCGTATTACTAAAATTTTTAGTTTGTATGGAAGTATATGTCTCAGGAAGTTTAAAAATAAAAAAAAAAACTTGGCGGTCACTTATTTTAATGAAAAGAATCACTTTTAAAATTTTCATTTGTATGATATACATAACAATGATAACAACGAACAACCATCTTGGGATGACGTAGGCGTTTGTTATTGGCCGACGTAGGTGGTGTAGATGTTTTCTATTGGCTGATGTAGGTGAGTTGACGTTTTTTGAACATTTCCAATTTGACGTTTTTTGAATATTTCCAATTTTTGGTAGAGTATAAAGTGTTTTTATATTGTTTTGTTGGTTTTCTCCTGAAAATGGATTTCATTAATTTGGATGATATATTTACATGGCGTAATAATAACGAAATTATAACGCAAGTGCAGCGTTTGGGTGTAATACCCGAAAATAATGAAATACAATGTTGGGTTGATTATTGTGATGGTCATTTTGTAATGACTCCATATGCAGAATCTATAGATGGTTTTCGTTGGAGATGTAATGGACACATAAGGAAGAGCAAGAAGAAACCTTTAGCTTGCAAAAAAGTGTAAGTTAGGTTTATATTTTCATATTTTACTTTTAAATGTTATTAAATATTGTTTTAAATAATGTGGGCAAGGTTTGGGTAAGTTTGTGTATTCTCGGTCTTCTTTTTTAGGGCAAGTTTACGTTATAAGAGTTTTCTTTATAAATCGCATTTGCCTATTTGGAAGATTTTGGGGTTTGTCCATATGTGGGTGTATAAAGATACATTATTAAGAATGCAGAATGAATTGAGGTTGGCACAGCATACTTTGGTAGATTGGGCTAATTTTTGCAGAGAAGTTGTTTTTGATGCTTTTATAACGAAGGCTACGAAAATTGGGGGATTTGGCAAAATGTAAGTATTTGTTAGTGAAGTGAATATATTTATTTTATTATTATTTATATTATGCTTTTTGTGTATTTTGTTATTTTTTTAGTGTTGAAATCGACGAATCAAAGTTTGGGAAGCGTAAGTACCATCGAGGACATCATGTAGATGGTTCCTGGGTTTTCGGAGGATATGAACGAGGTACAGGAAGAGTTTTTATGGTGGTAGTGGCAGATAGAACCCAAGAAACACTTATGGACTGTATTGAAAATTTTATTGAGGATGGCACTATGATATATTCCGATTGTTGGAAAGGATATTCTAATCTAAAAGATAATAAGAAATATCAACATTTGCAAGTGAACCATTCCTTGCATTTTAAGGATCCTGAGACAGAAGTTTGCACAAATTCCATAGAGAGTTCATGGTACGCTATTTTCTAATTATAAGTAGAACAAGCGATATTAAGCTGAGAAGCATGAATGCATATTCTTTGATCTGTATCAGTTGGTCGGGAAGAGGATTTTTCTAAAATTATGCTTTTGTTTCAGGCGACATGCAAAGGCGGCAGGACCTTATTCCCACAGAAAACAAGAGTTTCTTGGGGGTTATCTAGCTCGCTATATGTTTTTAAAAAAATGTAAAGAGATAAAGCAAGATCCATTGGTGATTTTTTTGATGCTCGCTCGTGATTTATATGATCCTGCAGAATTGGAGCTTTCTTCTAATATTGAAGAAAATGATGGTGATTTTTTATATAGATAGGGTGGTTTTTTGTTAATTAATTATATTCAGAAATGAAATGTTCTTGAATAAATATTCTAGTTTGTCTAAACTTCTTCATCAGACTGCATATATATTAAGGTTTAAAAATAACTGTATGATAAAGGATTCTCAAAAGAATTTACGTCAAACCGGTCCTTTAACCTTAAAGGAAATTGAAAATGCCACATTTACATTAGTAAAGCTTACTCAAGCTGTTTCATTCGCCAATGAATATAATTTGTTAAGGGGGAAATCATCACTAGTTAAAGGCAAGTTGAAACGTTTAAACCCATTCATTGACGAACGCGGTATTATACGAGTAGGGGGACGTTTAAAAAAACTCGAATTTCTCGTTTGAGAAGAAATATCCTGTTGTTTTGTGCTCAAAAAGTAAATTAACGAAACTTATATTTGAGAGTGAATTCGATTGTTACACGCTGGTCCTCAACATTTATTATCTACAATCAGAGAAAGATATTGGCCATTACAGGGCCGTAACCTAGCTAGGTCGGTTGTGCATAATTGCTTAAAATGCTTCAGATTTAATGCCTCTACTCTAACCCCTATAATGGGTAACCTACCTATAGAGAGATTAACTCCAGGTAGCGTTTTTGAAGTTGTAGGTGTAGACTATGCAGGTCCGTTATATATTGAAGACAAAAAGCATCGAGGTGGAAAATTGATAAAATGTTATGTTTGTTTATTTGTATGCTTCACTACCAAGGCTATCCACCTCGAACTAGTTACCGATATGACTACTGATTCATTTATTCTCACTTTACGAAGATTCGTTGGCCGCCGCGGCTTACCTAAGCGCATTTATTCGGACAATGGATCATGTTTTGTAGGAGCTACCAACGAATTGAGGGATTTAGGTGCATTTTTGTTGAGAAATAAAGATAAGTTAAGCCAGGCCTTTATCTCAGAAAATATAGAATGGCATTTTATTCCACCTCAATCTCCTCACTTCGGTGGCTTGTGGGAGGCTGGAGTGAAGTCGACCAAACACCATTTAAAAAGAGTCGCGGGAAATGCTAGCTTAACTTTTGAAGAAATGTACACATTGCTTGTCCAAATTGAATGTGTACTGAATTCCCGACCTCTCTATCCACTGTCTTCCAATCCTGAAGATTTAACTCCCTTGACTCCAGCTCACTTTATCGTCGGAAAATCGCTGATGGATCTGCCAGATCCTGATGTTACACATCTTCAAGACAATAGATTGTCACGGTACCAGAGGGTACAACAGTTGAAGCAACATTTTTGGGCAAGATGGAGCAAGGAATATTTGGCCGAACTTCAGCACAGAGCAAAATGGCAGAAAAATCAAGGAAGTCTCCAAGAAGGTTCCATGGTATTAATAAAGGAAGATAACCTCTCACCACTCCACTGGCGACTTGGACGTATAATATCAGTACATACTGGAGGTGACAATATTTCAAGAGTAGTCTCAATAAAAACTGCTTCAGGCGTCATTAAACGAGGATTTGCGAAGATATGTCCTCTGCCACTTCCTTCCATAGAAACTTAAGTGCGTGTGTGAGATTTTGTATTTTTATTGAAGCTTATCACTTCAAGGCGGGGGGTTATGTTGTGAACTTTACGTATGACTTTAAATTCAAATTATATCCGCTCCGGTCCTGCCACTATTTTCGAGTCAACTGCGCCGACGCAAGCGAGAAGTGTGAGCGAGGGAGAACTGACCACGGGATTGAGTAAAAACCCAATGTATTGTATTAATGTTTTATGATGTAACATATTTGTTAGCTGATTGTCTAATTATATAAATTCACTAAATAATACAGTCCACTTTTTTCAAGTTAATTAACAAGTCCTACTCAATAATTAATTATCATTTCCATAAGTATAAATTTAAAATGATAATATATACTTCTGCATTTCAAACTGAATTCTTATAGAAGTGTCCAAGTTTGAAAAAGAAACTACTACATTTTTGTTCTGTCAAAAATTTTTATATTCTGCAAATATATATGCTTTAAACTGTTTGCATAAACTCCTTTGCAATAAGTTAATGTATTTGGGATCTTTTGCAGAGAGCGCAATATGAACAAGCAGCAGTCATCATGGAAATTGATGTTGAGGAGGAGGATGCACAAGCTGCAATACACTTGGCAAAAGAAGAGGCTAAGCTGCAAAAGGTGAGAAAATGTTTTGTGACCATCAATAAAATTAAACATTTTGTAGATAGGCACCAAAAATGTTTGGAATAGCTGACCATTAACTAAGAAATATATGTGTTTATCATTCAATAAATACAATATTTCACACAAATGTTTGGAATTCATACAATTATTACAAATTATATGTATTTAAGTAAGAAGACACTTGTTTGTATAAATACATATCAAATAAGTTTGTCCTATCTTTCTCTTGTCTATGGTTCCAGAAAATCAATACTCGTCTAATATAAATTCATGCAGGTATCAGTTGAAATTTTCTTAACATTTTCTTACATTTGCTTTATAGATAAAAATCTTGAAAACTGGGGGAGGTGGCTGTGTTCCGGAAATCAGCAACACTAGTCAGCAGATACTGAGCATATTGGGAGGTAATATTAAACCAAATGGCAATATGTATGATTCTGCTGCTGACTATTACAATGGTAATGTATTGTCTTGATATTATATTTATTATGTATATACAAATTATTGTTTATATATAAAATTTGCTCAAAGTTTATTTCAAAATGAACATTACTAATTAATTACCAATTTATGTTGCAGATGCTGAATACTCACCAATAATTATGGAAAAAAAATAATATTTTTCATCCATGCTTTTACTCTTGTATTAATGTATTATACACTTTTTTATTTTTCAGACATGGAGCCGATTTTAGAGACTAAAGTCTCTTCTGTTAACCCCAGCCCTATCTCCATGCCTATATTTCCAGAACCAACTCCTTTGACTGTACCAACCCCAAAGCCAGTATTCCGTGCAAGGCAGAATAAGGTGAAAAATGATAAAAATATCAGTTCGGAGGTATTGAAAAAAAATATTTCAAACAAAAATTAAGAAATTCCCAGTATGAGGCAATGTCTCAAAAATCTCTATTTAAATTACAAAGACAAAACCTAATGTGGGATTAAAAAATTAAAAAGAAAAAATATGCCTTGTTATTAAAAAATGAAAATTAAATGAAAAGAGTTTTATTTCGTTTACTTATGTAGAGTTTTATTTGTAAAAAATGTTAATAGAAAGGAATTAATTTTATACAGTTTCGGATAAAATTATTTTCAGGTAAAATAACCTTCAATAATGGCATTTCTAACTGTTGTATTCACATTTGGTTGGCGAATGGGTGCAACATCATTATTTTCAATAACTTCCAGATATTCATCAGGATCATGTTCAAAAAAATCCCCAAGATCAATGGCTATTTTGTGTAATACAGCACAAGCAACTATAACTGCTGCTTTGGTATCCACGTGCGTTCTTAATCCCACTGACAAGCAGGCAAACCTTCGCTTAAGAACTCCAAAACACCTCTCCACAGTATTTCTGGTAGCAATTTGGGCTCTGTTGTACTCTTCTTCAGCTGGAGTTCTTGGATTTAACACAGGTGTTAATAGATATGTTTTACATGGATATCCACTATCACCTAGGAGAAAATTGTTCCTACCATATCTTCCACGAGTCAAATCAACAACCAAAGGGCTATCATTTAATATAGTTGAATCGTGTACTGAGCCGGGCCAACGTGATATTATGTGTCTTATTTTTAAATGAGCATCACACACTACTTGTACGTTTAAAGAAAAATATCCTTTTCGATTGCGATAAAGTTCTGCATCTCTTCCACCAGGAGATAATATTTTTATATGTGTGCATTCCACAGCACCAATGACTCTTGGGAAATTCCTTATTGCATAAAATTGGGTTCACACTTCTACAATTTCTTCCCGAGTCGATGGCATTCTAATTTCTTCTCGCCCTAAAAGGGCAATATAGTGCGTAACTCTTTTAATTATTCGTGACACTGAGGGCTGCGAAATATTGTCCCCAATACAATTTTGAAATGCACCAGTTGCATAAAATCTCAATGCAAGAAGTAATTGAGCCATTGGTTCTATGGATCGGTTACCATGAACTTTTGGCTCCAGATGATTACCGATTCTATTTAAAATATTTATTACAATGTCTTTACGAAAACGAAATCTGGCCTTAAAATCAACATCGTCGTATTTCTCAAATACATTAATTCGAGGTCTTATGAATCGAATTCTTCGATATCTTGGTACCTCTTCTCCATCACTGTTCTCCGATAAAGAAGATAGGTCTGTATCCATTATTTATCAAAAGTGACTTCAGCGAGGAATCAAATAACTTTTTAATAATCTAAAATAAAATTAGTTTTAATTTCCTATTGTATTTAATTCGATAATTTATTTCAAAGTCGTTCTTTAAAACATGTAAAAATGTTCAAATGTAATGTCAAATTTAAATAAAAATATTTTATGGAAAATTAAGATCTTATTTTGATGAAAAATAGATAGACAGTTATTAATAATGTTTATTTACCTTTCAAGTATTTCCAAGAGTAATCTCGAACAATATAATAAAGCTTTTATTAGCAATAACTTTTCACAATTTGACAGTAAAAACAATTTAACCAGTCGGTGAGCAATGATTATATTTCAGCTTGATTACGTCAAATATAACGGTGCCGTTAAACGAAAATTTGATTTCTGAATACCATTTAGCATGAAACGGGTCTGTTATATCATATAACGGCTTGTTATATTGACGGCTCCGTTATAAGAATTTAACGGAGAGAACTGCCAAAATAACGGCACCGTTAAAATATAACGGTTCCGTTATATTTTAATCGAGGTTTCTGAATACGGGTGTTAGAGTAAAATAAAAGTATTTTTGATATCTTTATTACATTTTATTTAAATCACACGTTAAATATTTCATTAAATAAATCATTCCTTCTTATCCTTCCAAGGCCTAAATCTATCTCAGGTACCTCGTCCTCTTGATGATGGGCATTATTGCCTACAATATTGTTCTCTCCTTCTCCTATATACTCCTCGTTTGAATCTGAATGATCTAGACAAATATTATGGAGAGTACAAGCAGCTAATAACACATGTGGAATCATTTCAAACTTGTTCATATCTAGAAATTTTAATCTTCGAAATCTTCCAAATAAAAGAGCAAAAGCTCTTTCAATCACCTGCCTAGTTTGTGCATGTTTTTGATTAAATTTCTTTTGATTAGCTGTTAAATTGCCTCGATCAATAAATGGAGGTATGCACCATTCCAATGTTCGGAATTTTACCCAACGAGAAAGGTTTGGGGTTTTATAAACCTCTGTTTACCAAACAACAGGAGGAAGAATTGGAGAATTATATTCTGGATATGGAAACCAGGTTCTTTGGCATTGCATTGCTTCTCAGTTAGCAGGAAAAAATCAGAAAGAGCATACATTCAATAACACCAAAAGACTAGCTGGCCTTGATTGGACTTATGGATTTCTTAATCGTCATCCAAATATTTTGTTGCGCAAACCCGAGTCGACTTCTGCTGCAAGGGCTCAAGCCTTTAACCGCCATAATGTCAAGCAATTTTTTGACCTAAACAAAAACGTTTTGGATTCTAAAAATATCGCATTAACCAGAATATTCAATTGTGATGAAACCGGGTTAGGCGTTCAACAGGTGAAACCCACCGACGATGATTCCGTCTTACTAATTTTAGATGGGCATAGTAGTCGCACAAAAAATATTGATGTGATTGATATAGCCAGAACTAAACATGTACATATTATTTGCTTGCCGCCCCACAGCACTCATCGTATGCAGCCAACAGATGTCGGTTTCATGGCCCCATTAGCACGTGTTGATTACATTATCTGAGGAGTGAGCAATATAGAGTGGACTGTATGTTCTATATACATAAAAAAACAACTTATGGGTCACCCTGTATTCCAAATGCTCCAAAGCATTTTAGTATAACCTCGGTACATACTAAACGGAATAGTGAGAAAAAAATCCCATCGAGTGTGTTTAAAAATAACAATTAAATATTTTAAATTGTTATAACTTTGTTATAAACAATAAAAAAAAACTTTCTCTGAACTTGAAGTTTATAATTTTCTACACATGTACAATTTTAGTTTTTTTTTAAATCACGATTTTTCACTTCACTTTTTCAGAGACTTGATTTTTTAATGCTGTAACTATTATGCCCTAAGCTCTAGCCACCCTAACTCTGTAAATATCAATGATAGCAAAAAACTTTGTGTAAAATTAAAAGATCTACAACTTTAGTTTGCAGTCTTTTTAGCTCTTGCCATTTTTTCAAAATTCAGAAAAAACACTTTTTTTCACCACTGCCCAAGGGATGATTCCGAAAGTTTATTGACAGACCTATTCAGGACACTTCCAAAGTAACTTATATAAAAAAATCAGCAGCTCACGTCAGCTTCGCATTTGAGGACCCATATTCTTGGACTATCGCTCATGGAACTGACATTTTGTCAACAATTCGATATTTTCCAACCGTTTCTGATATCCCTGTGTGTTCATATTAATATATTCTGTTCGGATAGGTTTTTATTATATATTGTGTATATATATGTATATATATATATATATATATATATATATATATATATATATATACATTCACGGCGTGAAGTGGCATCCGCCCATGTTAAAATCGCGGCAGCTGTGGCGTCCGCGGCACTATGGCATCCGATATACGGACGTCACAGTGCATCGAGCTCAAACATATCGCAAATGGTTCAGTGAATGCTTGGGAATCTATTGCTGATGAAATCAGCAGGACGTCACTTTGGTCGTTTTTTGTATAAACCTATACACCAAGGTTCACGGGTTCTCCGTACGCGGCGTTATAGTAGCGCACTTATATATTTATTATACATATGACGTACACTGTGACATCCTTCAGTATACATATCGAAGAACGGTATCGTTTGGCATCCGTATATGTATTTTTCTTGCACAGTGGCATCCTAGCAGTGTTGCCGACTTCACTTCTGTTTATCGAAAGCTTTTAATATTGAAAGTAATGTTTTTTTCTCATTTTTGTAGTTTTAATTTTCTGATACCATTGTTGACAGTGCCCAGGATGTTAGTTATTAAATGAAAAATTATATTTCCATTCTACAATTCACTCAAAATAAAACACTAGCGATATGAAGTAAAACTACTTCTCAATGTGAATGTTAATTTTCGAATGGGTATATTTTTCTACTTCACTATACCTGAAGTCAACTTTCTTCTGTAAAACATAAAGCAATCAGATTACTAAGTGGGTTGTTGTGGGTGTGGCTGACCTAAAATATTGAATTTATACAAATTTCGGAGACTGTCTCCCAGGCACATATATCAATTATTACTAGAAAAAATGTCTTGAATAAAAGTTGTAGAGAGTAATGAAAGCTATGTACACAATATAGTTTATTTTCCCAACGCCATAGCGGTTTGATGTTGGGAAAAACTCTAGTCTGTTCATTACTACACCGCCGGTTCCAAACAGTGCAGTGCAAAAATGAAAACTATGTTCTAATATACAGGGTGTCCGATAAATGCAAACTTGAACATGTGCAAATGTTTCTACTGTTGTGATGTCTGTATACAGGGTGTCCCAGAACAACATATAATTAGTCATACAGTGTGAACTAGAGCTCAAAATAGGACGATTGATATCACCTTACCTTTATACTAAGATGCACCATGGAGCCGTGTGAGGCTGTTTAATGACTTTTTCATTCTCTTGAATAATTCAAAACCCATGAAAGATTAGGCTCTGAATTTTCAAGAAAAACTTTGAAAATGAGTTTCAAAAAGAAAAGTGTGAACATGAAAATTTTCAACAAAGTCTTGAATTCATAAGAATTGCTAGACATATTAAAAGAATGAGGGATCTGAAGAGGTAATTAATGATTTATTTTATGATCTGAAGAGGTAATTAACGAAGTTGATGTCCACTTTCAGTATAACCTGATGGATCACCAACTTGAAAATAGTTCGCTGAGTAGTCAGGAATCCATCATGACTCTGTACAATTTTTCAGATCAGTATCATCATTATAGCTCTTTTCTATTATGCGTTTTAGATAGAACATTAGACAGAATAGACAAAAAAAAATATTTAATGAAACATAATGTAATGTTTTTCTTATTTATTTAAACAGTTTTTACTGTGGGATAAAATTATACACTCACTATGGCTAATTACTATCGATTTATTAAAGAAACACTTACACACTATAATAATCTTAATTTATATACACACTACTTAATGTCTATTAATTTATCTACACTCGGTATAATAATTGTCCTAATTTATATTCAACACTATTTATATTCACTTCTGTTCACTCACTGTATACTGAAACTGTTCACCCATTCACTGTATACTGAACAACTTCCCGACTCACTCGAAGTCCGCATATATATATAGCTCTCTCCGCAGCTCTAGACAATTCGCGACAAACCATTGTACGCCTTCCACGCTGTTCGAGAATAGTCTCGTTATTACCTGCGAAAGAACATTTCTAGAAAGGTCGTCGCATTCATCGTTTGCGACAGGACCGGCTTCGGAATTAGTGAGTTCGTAACAATAAAAATCTTCATACAAAAAATAAATAAACATATTTTCTCTTTATATATAGTTTTTTCACGGAATTAATAGCCAGCCCGCTATTTTCTTATTAAATGAGCGGTCGATTTGAAATTTGGGTGATCTGTTTGGGAACATGGGATAAACATTACAGGTATTTAAACAGCCCTCTGTTTCTGGTTCAAGCAGAAGCTTAACGAAGTTCTTTAGTACAAAAGGCACTCCATAAATCCATGTATCAAGTTTTCAAGTATCTAAGTATTGGGGAATATTTAGGGTATTTCATTTGAAAAAAAAAACGAACTTCATTGAATTTACCTTTGAACCGTAAATCATAGTCAGATATTTGAATACCTGAAATCTCTATCCCAACTACTCATACAGTTCACCCAAATTTCAAATCGATAGCTCAATCAATAACAAAATGACTGGCTAGCTAATATTAATATGGATTTTTTTATTGGGGACATCCTAAAGATAGGGTGTACAAAAATAGACTAGTAGGTTTAGATCATATGAGGGAAACAATTATATACCAATCGACTCTTATTACTTCAGAAGTGTTAAATAATAGTATAGGTAAATTTTATGACAGGTTTAGTTATTGTTTGGCAAATAATGGCCAACATTTTGAACACTGAATACGATAATTCTTTTATTTTCTCGTTCAGTTTACCAAGACCTGTTTATATTTGTCTTTGGATTATTTAAACATAATTTAGTATATTATTTACCATAATAATACGGACTTTCTGTACTACCAATATAGTTTTGTATTGTTTCCTGTGTGTTATTGTGTTTATATTGGTTATGACGATATTCAACTTATTGTCAACTGTAGTGGCTGTTTTAAATAGTCGTTACATTTCCTGTTTATTCTTTTCATATTTCGGCAAACTGTAGATTTTTCTATTTGTTTCTCTGGAAAATAATTCACAAACTTCTTTATATCTTCTCATGATCAACTGGGTTTGATTTGTTTCAGTTAAAAATAAACGGGTTTAAAGATTAGAGCTAAATTTTCCGAACTTATACACTCCGGAGGCTGCATCGTGTTAACAAACCGAAATTTCTCCAAAAATGTGATACTTCAAGTACTATAGCATCCGATGTACTGGCTCTAGGGAGCTGAAAATCAATAGGTTCCATCTGTGGTATGTCCTGAACAATATACTATCATAAAATTGGTCACTTATTGACACTCCGAAGACTGTATCGTGCTAACAAATCGAAATTTCCTCAAAAAAGTACCAAAAATGTAATACATCTGGATTTATAGGACCTATTTTACTGGTTCTGGTAAGCTGAAAATCAATAGGGTTCATCTGTGGGACGCCAGAAACAATATCCAATCATAAATTTGGTTACATGTGTACACTCCTGAGGCTGAATCGTGCTAACAAAGCAAAATTTATTAAAA
>CAJUYH010007864.1:0-15000 GCA_910591685.1 Galerucella tenella | reverse complement strand
CCTACGCCCGCTGCAACTGCGCCTCAACAACCTCAAGGCCCACCGCCAAATTCGAGAACGGGTTTTCCCGTTTCACAAGGCGTGGGCCCACCTGCCACAAGCGCAGCGGCTCCATGTCCACCGCCAAGTCCAGCGTCCGCGACAGCGGCTGGATCTGCAGCTAAACCTGAACAGACTAAAGTCGCTGCGGTACCTGGACCAACATTAAATACGTTAGTGGACGATGCCATGGATACCGCTACGTGTAGTCCACCACCAGCGAAAAAAATCAAAACCTCAAATTCTGAACCAAAGGTAAGGGAATATAATAATATAATCACCAATGGCTGAACAAACAAATAGACAAACAAACAAATAAACATGAATATAATTATTCAGAGCCAATAGAATATAAATGGCAATAACTATGCGTAGTGTGCAAATGAAACGAAATTGATTGAAATTGGATTGTTGACAAATGTCACCTTCAAAGGAGACAGACTTGATGGAATAAACGAAAGAGTCGTTCAGTCGTGTTCTTCCCCATAATAGTACATGAGGGGGATTCAACTCAATGTGTTAACGATCTTTCGCTCCACGTATCCAACAGTCTCCGTCACTGTTTTTATCGACTCTACACACCACAAGGAGAACTTTGTTCTTCCATATATACCTATAAAACTATCGCACTACATATACTGGTATATATCCATCTACTTCTTGTTTTTCATCTACAATGCAATTCAATCATGTGACTAGATAGCATACCATCATGTTGACATAAATACAATACACTCTGCAACAACCATTAGGTGTAGGTTACAGAATAATTATAATTTATTTTATATATATATATATACATATATGTACATATATAAATTATATTTTAATGATGTGTCGACAGTTAATTGGTTGATGGATGACGTGAGGATAGCGCGCTGTATAGCTCATATATTTTACAATAGTGATGTAGCAATGAAAATGGCTGTGTGTACGGTGGTTGTGTATAATGATGGTGGTGGTAGAGTAGTAGTGTGGTTGGTATACATTACTTGAGTAAAATGGAGGTAAAGAGAAGGGGGAAAGGCAGCCTGGGCTGCGGGAAACGAGAGAAGGGATGACGGTGGGATTGCGCGGAGGGGTTGAAATCAATACTCTGCGGTCTCCGCCCCCGCGAATACATGGATGAATACACGAACAAACACGAGGGCGCGACTACGATGCCCTGGTGCTCACTCAATCACTTTCTCTCTCTCTCTCTCTCTCTCTCCTTCTCCCCCTCGTTCTACTCTGTATGTAGGTGTGTATGTGTGTATGTATATATGTAGGTGAGCCAGAGCTTGCAATTTCCTCTTTCTTGCACGCACATTTTCTTGTCCTAGCTAAAGCTCCTTCCACTCTCGACTTTGCATCCGTCCTTCCCGCTCGCCATTTCAACTCTCTATTTCATTTTCGTTCACTGCTACATTTCGTTCCTCCCTGCTGCATTTTATATATATATATTTATATTTTTTCTTATTCGCTCACTCCCGCACTTTTCATTCCCTTTACGAGCTATAACGATATTCCCGGCATGAAATTGCGACACCAATGTGTAAGCTTGTTCTTTCTTTCTCTCAATGAAGTATTGTTCGTTTTAAAGAACGGAATGGTATTTTCTCTAGAATCAAGTTTCTTAATATATATATATATATATATATGTCAAACTTTTTTCTATTCAATTTTTCTCACCCTCTAGAATTTAATACACTTCAATTATCCCCCGCGTCAGGTCTTTTTAATTTTTTTTTTCGCCCCTTCGAAATTTTATTTTCCTTTTCAAACACAATTAAATATTGAATTAATCTTTGCTGGCAAATCGATTTAGTTTATTGAGTTGTATGTACACACGTGTATATATGGTTGTGTTACAGTTAAGGCAATTTGACCTGTTCCTATAACGATGTTTAACCTCGCATTAGCTAATTGCAGCTTGCGGACTAATCAACCGAGCGATTTGGTTCTTCTCGCACTAATCGTGGTCTCTCCCATTTGTCTATACATGTATATACATATTTTATGTTACGCGATACGAACTATTTTCAACGTTGCCACATCTATGTATCGTCATATATCTCTGCTGTCATCCCTCCATTGGGAGCGTGGTTTCCCGCGAAATTGCTCGGGAATAGTGCACGGTCTGATAGCAATAATTAATTGCGATACAGTTAATGGCACTTAAGAGAATAATTTCATAATTAATTCTCGCTAGAGATACAAATATTCAATTTTATCAAGTTAAAATGATAATTAACAACTCATAGAACATACACCCACACACACATATACACACATACCAAACTACAGTGTCATGTCTCCAGGCAAAAATTCAAATTACATTTTAACTTTTCATCATAACACGCCAGTGACTACATGCAAGTATTAATAATAAAATACAAACATACTTGTATATCGTGACTCGGTTTGCGCGTTGTATGTCTCCTAAGTTGGCGGTATAAGAAGGATAGATTAACAAAGACCGTTGCGACAATAGGTGGCTGTGCAAGGGTACACGATAAAAATATAGAAATACATAGAGTGAGAGGATAAGGGGGAAAAAAAATTGTGGACGAAAAAAATTATATAGCCACTGAGATTGTGAGAGAGGTCTGAAATACAATGTGAATGCGCGCGCATTTATGATGGATGGACTTTACAGGGAGGTGAAGCGAAAGGGAAGGGACAAGAGAGTTTACCCTGGAGTGAAATGTGAAATTAGAGAGGCAGTTGGGTAACGGGAAAGGGAGGAACGGGGAATGAAGAGAAAGACTACAAAAAGAGAGATGGCGGATGAACGAAAGGAAAGGGTAAAACAGACGGTATATTCATCTTCCTTGTCTGCGATCCCTTACTCGTTTCTTCTCCGTCATACAATCCCATTTGTCGCTTCATCTCCTTTTCACTCTTGCTCTTGTCGTCATTTTCTCAACCTACCGGGTCGCCCCGAGGACTCTGGACGATTACAGTAATTAAGCGTCTGCTCTAATTAAAACGACATCGTGAAGTTTTTCCATGGACGACGATCGACGTCGGAAGCTATAAAGGGAGAAAGAAAAAAAAAGGATGTTGGCAAATGAGTGAAAATAATACACGAAATTTATACAACTCATTACACAATGTTTATCTTTTATTCTTTTTTAAATTCATTTATTTCATTTATTATTCCGTCACTGGAGAATTTTAAAGTTTTTTTTTATCGTTGGTTCTTAATGTTCATGATATATCATTGATTCTAAAAGTGATGTGAATGTATTCACGTGAGTGAGTGTGCGTATGCGTGCGTGTGTGTGTGTATATATATGTCGGAGTTCATTCAGCGCCCGAAGTAAAATGAAGAAAAATAGAAGCGAGAGGGAAGTGTTAGGAGTGAAAAGCTTTTTTGGATTATCCCAACACTCGAGTACAAGTTTAACTCTCTCACTACCTCTTTACATTCTTTTTTCACTTAACAATCATTTGATCGAAGATTTCTTTAATTTTTTTTTTTTTCTCTTTTTGTTCTCTTATTTAAATTCTTTATCCTCTCTCGTCGTTATTTAACCGGAAACGAGAGACAAACGATCGCGTGCAACACAGTAACTCTTGCGTGCGTTTATATTTTATTTCTTTGGTCACTGCGCACGGAATCGAAAATGTTTCGATACAGAATTGCGATTTCCTCTATTCTGTTCCTCTTTATTTCAACATTTTATATCATTCTATCCCTCTACATTTCCACTCTTCAACAATGTTCTTTTATTATTTATCGAATGCAACAGTCAACGAATATTGATCATAATATTTATTGTCGTGTCACGAACTATTTCATAGAATAATACAATGTAAAATATTATTATTCGTATTGTTATGTATAAAATTTTAATATATATATTTATAACTTACATGTATGATGAAGGGAAAAAATTCTTGGCAGGAAAATAACACTTATGCATTATACCTATTGGCAATATAATTTATTTCATATATATGCATATGTTGAATTGTGACTCTAGGATATATATCCTTCTCCCACACTATGATATATGTACATTGCCACCTTCGTCATGACTCTTCGCTCAACACTATTCACTACCTCCGTCTCTGCTACTCTTTCTTTTTCTCATGAATATATATACTCATTTATACATATATATATATATAGTTAGGATCCCCTCTTTTATCTGGCCGCCAAGTGCCCCTGGCGCAGGTAATTAGCGTGGCGGTTAGAGCGATTAACGAGGTAGCGAGCCGAACGTGCTATATACACTTCATGAAATACATAGACAACTCAACATCATCAACTGGTCATATATATATATATATATATATGTATACCCGTATACACACTGCGAGTCACTCAGGTTTATTCAATTTTATTCATATTTAATTATTCTATCTCATGAATTTTATTGATTAAATTAATTTTAATTATGCAATATGGTTGTCAGTCAGTAATTTGTGTCATACCAAAATTAAATGCAATTGCATGTAGACAAGAAAAAAAATTCTATATGTGTATTATATATAGATTTATATTTATATGAATGTGTTGATATATGAAATGGCGATGTAAAGTTTGCGTGTGCCCATGGGACACATTTGGCGTAATTGGAAGTCGATTCGCGCTGTTGGGTCGTTGAAAATTCTTTCGCGCCTAGAAGAGAAAACAAGTCCAGGAGGCTATACCGAAACCGTCGCAACTCGTTTGACTAATTTCCTATCCGTCCAATTAGAGAGACCAACTGCCGTTCGGACACACTCACTCACTAAGTAAATGCGATGTATATAGTAGTAGGTATATAGAAAATAAGAACGAGAGAATAAGTGAGAAAGAGAGAGATTGAGAGTGGAGTCGTTACCGCTCCGTCGCGCATTCTCATGTTTCTCCAAGGAATGACGTGAAGAGAGAGAGAGAGAGAGGCGAACAAGAGGGAACTTTGTCACTTTTTAGTCAATGTGTTGACATATACGTTACGGCCGCTTTAGAATACTATAGAATATGTATGTGTTTGTATGGGTGCATGTATGCGTGAGAAAGTGCGAGGGATAGAGATAGAGAGAAGTGCATTCATAAATAAATCTCGAGAAGTTTTCAAGTGTCACTATATACTTACAACTTGAGATGTTAATTTTGAGGATAATGAGAAGTTGAAATTGGTATTCTCAAGAATAATAGTTGAAATATTTGAGTGCTCTGGTGTACTCACTCTTTTTCGCTTCTTCAATGCACAATTCAAATAGTACTCAACTGCAAAAAGTTTAAACTCCATAAAGTTCAAGTGAACTTGAGTGTAACTTTCTTCTCAAATCTGCTTCAAGTACTAAAAAGTAAACTTTGCCCGTGTGCACATTACGTTTCTGAATGAAAAGACAGGCCGATATCGCATTTTTTTTTTTTTTTCTATTATTTTCTTTATCTTATCTTTCATTATTTTATTTCATGACGACAAATCGTTGCTATTATTCTTAGAAACATATTTACTTGTATTAATCATACTTGAAGATTATGGAGTGATAGAAAGCACCAAACAAAAATACAAAAGAATTTATTGTGTAAATAATTTAGAGTGATAAATAGAGAAGACAAAAAAAAATTGAAATTTAATACGACAAACAATTGTTGTATGTTATAATATTTTACCCTTGACTGATGGAAACATTATATCCGGCTGCGACAGACAACCAGTTCACCCACGCTTTGTATACGTTTATGAATAAGACCATGCATGTTTGCTATCAAATGCTGTGTTTTTCTATTGTACCAAAGCGACATATTTAAGAAGATTATCATCAATGACACAATGAAAAAAAAAAAAAGAATAGCTCAACTATTTAATAAGAAAAAAAAAAAACCGGAGAGAGAAAAGAAAAAAGCGGAAAAATAAATATAAACATATCAAAAATATAAAAAATTAATGATATGCAGTTTAGAATTCTGAATAATACTCTCATTGCCGCGCGATGAAATGTAATAATAGAACAAAATAAAAAAAAATAAAATCATGCATGTATATATGTATGTGAATGTGTATTTTTAGTTTAGTGACATCAATTCAATGCACTCCTGGGGGTGAATGATCTCTTTTAGTTTACGAATGTGCTTTAACGGGTCTTATGCGCATCACCAACAAATACGTGAGAGTCAATTTCTCGACTGGGTGTATATAATAAACATCACAACTCATCTCGATTAATCGAGGCCAGTATCTTAATTCCTTCATCCGGCGAATATGATTCATCATATAATAAATATATATATATATATACTCGTATATATGTTTGCGAAGAAAGAAAGACGTTATAAGTCTCACAAACAAAGAGAAGAAAAAACATTTTTCTTCACCCTATTGTTCTACTCCCCCAAATCCTGTATTATATCATCGGTTTAGAACACACATATCACTATTAATTAATCAACAATTTTCCAACATGAAATGAAATATGTCAGAAGTAAACATTGAAATTAATTCAAATTAATGGACTTGTTATCATCTCTTTCCCCCGCCCCATTTTTCTATCTCATTTATTTTATTCATTTATATTTATATATAGATGGTATGTATTTATTTATTGATCTTTCTCTTTTCATCATAAATTGATGATGAGATTTATCTGTACTCGATTGACTCTATATGACATGTTTATATGTAAAATGCAAATATTATTCGTGATCCAGCTTACGAAACTAAAGCCGAAACGATGTATACATACGCGTATGTATATAGATATCTGTATGTACAATAAATATATATATGTATATATGTAGGAGTGAGAGGCTGTAATGCAACGGGGCAGAGAGCAGTGGCAAAACAGTCTGCTGACAGATGGCGCAAGCCGATGAATCAATATTCCCCATTCGGTTGTGGATGGTGTAGGTATATATGGATGCATCGTTCTGTTTGGTTCTCCACATTGGTACGTGTATGAAATGCCGAATCGTGTTCACTTGAAAATGGATTGATGCGATGAGAGAAGGAAGATAGAGAGAGATTTATATATACAGTGATGGTAGATATATTCTCATTGGTTCTACTGTAAATGCACGAGCACCGACCGCATGCAGATCTACATGCTCCAGCGAAATTGCCGAATATCAAATTATCTTTGACAATGTTTCAACGTGTGTAACCAAGTGAGGGGATGGGAAAGAGAGAACCCGGAATTACTGTATACATAGGTGATGTTTAGGCCCCTTGTGGCTCATGCAAATAATGTTCTCGGGTTATGACGTACATTTAGTAGCTGCTCAATCAATTATTTTCTCTATACGTGTCATTAGTTTCACTATACATATATTTATAAATATCAAATGGATATTAAATATGAATTTAATCGATGTTAATTATCCATTTTATATGGAAATTTTTTATATTTCCCAGTGGATTCATTTCGCTATAAATTGTACTTGTCGGCTGAACAATTGAACATATTTGTCCGTTTATGTTTATTTCCTTTTTTTATTTTTTTATTTTTTTATTTTTTTTTTTTCATTGTTTGGACTTTTCGGAGAGAAATATTTGCCATTGTGAGTATTATCAAACGTACAATCAAGCTGCCTGAACATCCGGAAAAATAGCACGTTGTCGATGGATTTCCGACGGGATTTTCACCAGTTTATATGTATTTATGTTTCCGTCTATGTGTGTGTATGTATGTGTCTATATATCGTTTTGATGAAATAATACATTGGGGCAATACGTTTATATATATATATGAGAATGGCGGTGGAATATTTACACAAGAATGGCAATAGCCAACAGAGGAGAGAGACAGAGCGAGATGACAAATCAGAGAGGATTAACGAATATTGAAAATAATTTTTAGCATAGGATATCCATTCAATTGTCAGAGGGAAAAGTTATAGACAAAAATAATAATTTCAATATATGATCCCTGATCATATGTCTATATATATATATATATATATATATATATATATATATTTTATGGAAAAACAAAGCAGTTTATTCACTACATTGTTTAAAAATTTACATTGACAGATTGATCTGTTCCAATCTGATAGAGCGTATTGTGTAAAAAGAAATTATATTAAAATTGGATTAATGATGGATAATGTTGATATAACTAATGGCGAACATTACTGATAATCTATAAATATACATTGATTGTGTGTCTATGAGACTGAAGGCTTTTATATATACACTTTGAATGGAAAATGTATACACGTTTGACTTACAATGTCCCGTTATAAAAGTATAGATTTAAACATATGTATGAGCACATATATAAATACATCATGTATAACGTCACTTAGTATACTACGTATAGACATTTATATAGAAAACGTATGTTTTAAAGTATATTTTTATATTTTCTATTTTATACAAAACATTATAGTAGATCTATATTTAATTATACACATATGCATTAATGCTATATAAAATAATTAAACTATTTTACTACTATAATTATTTTTATTCAAATTGAGTTATCATAAAACAAAAGAGAAATGTTGATTAAAATAATCAGCACATTTTTATGCTCTTGATTTATATATTTATATTTATATATATATATATGTTATAGTATAGCATTACATTCAATTTTTTCTGGTGTATCACCATTGTGTAGTGTGCGTGCATTGCATTCACATTACTTCCTTCCTTAATCATTCTCAGCGAATTGCAAATAGCCTGCGGGACAAAAGCCAGCACATGTGTTAAGACGATAACGATCTTGCGTAAACAGAGCGTTTAGCATATTAGAATGCTTTTAAATTGCAAAACACGTGTAGAATATGTTCTCAACTGATTTTTCTTCTTTTTTTTCCATCTTCTCTGTTTGGCTCTCTCTCGTGGCACTTTTTTTTCGCTTTCAGCGTTCGTGTTTAACCCTTTAAGTTGACAAAGGATGGGGGGGATATATAGTGGAATCGATCCGTCCTCTGAGAGCTTCTCTCGTCCAACTTCAAAGACTCTTTCGGGAGACAAAGTGGAGCCCTATTCATTCTTGATAACTGACTCATGATTTTGTTATCATCCGCAGCTGCAGTAGTAGTGCCAGTATTTGTAGTATTATGTTGAAAGAATTGAAAAAGAAAAAATAATATTTATCTTCCGCTTAATTAAATACCATTAATTTATGCGGTAAATTATTATTTTTTTTTGCCTTTATGAATAATTTCCAATTGCCATTGCGATTAAATATAGGGATAATTTCAATTACAATGTAATTTTAAAGATGAAATAAAGATAAATGGGTTTAGTGTGTTAGCGGTGGCTTCACATGGGCATCGACCACTCTCCAATAGAGTCAAGTTTACCGTCGTGTAGATGAGTGAGTGTATACATGTGTATGTATCTGTAGTTAAGTAAGGCAGGTTTTACACGTCACAATTTCTCGTTGAGTGCGCGTCGCTTGAGCGTCTCTTGATCGATTCGCGGTATATAAACATACCAATCTTCTTTTTATATTTATTATTTTATTTCCACTTTTTCTTTTTTTTCTTTTTTTCTTTCGTCGCGGTCAACTTCATGACGTGACATTCGTTAGCGCTATAAAATAGTCAACATGAAATTATAAATTTTTTTTCCCCCATTTTCAATTGCCTGCTCTCAATTGTACACGTGTATAAATTTCATAGGATTTTCCAACATCGTTGCATTTATATTCATTGAATTTTCTATTCTATTGCAGTACATTTGATAGACTTTTATGTTTAATCAATATTTTAAGAATATAAAATCACAGTGTGGCTATTGAATTATTGAACATTGTTATAAATGTGATAATAAAGTAGGAGTTGAGTTGTAATATCAGAGTCGTTTGGATGGGAAAGAGGGAGGAGGAGGTATAGAATCGATCGCCATATGAACGAGCCTCGCCTATAACCATTCAACTTTAAACGACCATGACGTACTATCCAGTAAAAAAAAAACATATACATACACAATTATACATATACATTTGTAAATATAGCATAGCTGTATGAATATGCTTGAGCAATCTAAAGTCATGTCACGATTCAGCGATTAGAATAGTAAAAAAAAATATGAAAATAGAGTGAATAGAGAGAATATAAATAAATGTGTCACTGCATGAAATAAATTTATTATCAACAGACGAAATTTCAATGCCAAGTAAATGAATAAATAGAAAATAAATTTTTTAAGTGATATGTTTTTTTTTTTTTTATGTCAATTGTGAATAGGAAAGAAAAGTTTGGTTGCCGTGAAACGCGACTATAAAGTTTGACAATAAAATGAAAAGACGTAAATGAGCTTTTCGTTGAACCGCGAACAAGCGAGAGGTGTTGGTGTGCGCAGGCTATATCAAAATGGATTTAGATATAGGTATCAACAGTACTATTTGCTACCCAATCTGCTTGAACCTCTCTTTTTCACGCTCTTTCTCTCACACTCTCCTGTGTGCAGCCCGGGCCATCTCGTCTATTGACATAGTATAGGAATGAAATGAATAAAGTATACTTGCGCCCAGCAACAGAGAAAAAGCGAACAAATAAAATAGAATGCGAGGAAGAAGGAGAGAGAAATTCGCGTAACGCTACCACCTGCATTTTATTGCTTCCATTAAAGTTGATTGCTGTAACGCTTCGTCTTTCTCTCTTTCTCTCACTCTCTCCCTATCGTTTTCTTTCTCGGGTAACAAAAACAACTCTTCAATTTTTTCTTATTTTCTCTTGTAATTGCTCGGCAGTTAACGATTCGACCTGAACATTCTCCCATTTGTCATATTCTTTTTCTTATTTTCCATCGTCTCTTCTCGTTCTTATAAACATGAAAAAAAAAAAAATGAAAAAATGAAAAAATATGCCCACAACTTTTTAATACTGTGTATATAGTTTGAGATATTCAAAAAGGAAATTGATAGCAAGTTAAACATTACAATATACTGAACATGTGTTCTGGTGTAATATTTTTTTCTTCTGGTCGATAGAATGAATTTTACTGGGGCAAGATGTTGGTGTATATGTACACAGTGAATTATTCATGCGATCAATCTGAAATAGGATAGGGTTAGCCACACCAATGCGGAGAGAAGAAACGACAGAGACGCTGAGGGAGTGACTTGGTTGGTCGGCTCCAATAATTTATAATGACAACGTTCAGCTCCTGCTGCGTTGCACAATCGATTACTTCTGATGCGAGATCAACGCCATATATTTTCAATAAACCAGCTGTTTTATACTTCTTCTTGTTTCTTTCATTCGTCTCTATTTTCCTCTTTTTTTTTTATCTCGACGTTTCTTCAATATACATATATAAATAAATCAATAAATACTTATTTGAAAATATTCTCTAGAGAGAGTTCATGATTTTTCCATCAGTTTCCAACTGTGTATTCAGATACATATATGTCTATTATTTCTTTTAAAAGCATTTTTCAATGTTCAATTTCTTCGTTCATTTCAAGTTAAATAACTTTTAGTTTTCGCATCATCGGAACTCAGTTGCTTTTTTCAGTTATACACATTATACTCTCTATAATTTTACAGAAAATCATTCTAAATTGATTATATAATATACGTGTGTATGCAATGTTGTAATAACAGTTTTTTTCCTTTTTTTTTTCTCCATTATCTTCAGTTGGGTTTGATCTAACACGAATGCCATTATAGCATTATCACTAGTTGCAATCGTGATTGCATGTATAACGTCAACACAACAAGCAATGGCTTCGATAATTGGTCGACAATTAGCTATAGCTCTTGTTTTCAATTTCCGTTTGTTTGTTGTTCCTCAACAAATTGATATCATATAACAATTGTTATATTTCAATGTCGAATTTGTAGGTGTAGTAATTTATATTTATTTGTTGTTTGCACAACAATAATCGATGGAATGGTGTAATTTTTGTGGAAATTAAGTTGACAATTGGATTTGATAATTGGATTATTGCAGTGATTTTAATAATCACCTTGTGATATATAATTGAGCTTTGGAGCTTGTGGTTAACGTTGTACAGTCACCTTGCTAACTGTCTTTGACACACACAATAATTCCTTGCCATGTGTATAGACATATACTCTCGGGGGCTTTGTGTGCCAGCTACAATCTCATGAATATATTCATGAGAGTTTATGGAACATGGCTGCCGAGTGAATTGAGGAGAAGGAAGAACGAGACGGTGAAGTAGAAAGAGGGGGAGGTCTTCTTGATCCTTAGGAACTTCCTATGGAATATACTCTTCGTTTTTTCTTTCTTTCTTTTTGTTTTTCTGCAGCAGCAGCCCTCATCTTTTGTGCTAACGAAACACCTCTTTTCTCTACTTGCTTCCCTATGCAATTTTTTACTTGATGAGATCATAAAACTCACTATATTCATAAAAAAAAAATAGGGAAATAATAATAAAAAAAATGTGGGGAAAAAATTGCTCGTGTACCTACTTGTTTCTGCTTTTTCCCCTCTTTTTTATCTTTTTTTTTTTTTTATTGCACTGGCAAAATTTTATTTTATATTCACTATATATGAATTAATATAAAAATCATGTTGAAGTAGATGTCTTTGATATATTTTTTTGCGGTTCAACGGCGACCACAGAATGCAGTAGAATGCGAATATGTGCGCCTGAAGCATTTCACGTATATAGTTACGTGTATAGATATATAAATATGTGTTCATTCTCACTTCTTCAGTTCTTTCTTTTTCATTTGTTTTTATATATTCGTTTTTTTTTTTTTTTTTCCCCCCACCACTCAAGCATAAAGACTCAAGTTCGCAGTAAGCACCGCAACATTTTTCTTTCTTCAGCAACGCGTCTCTCGCTTGACGAGTCTCCCATAAAATTGTTTTCCACAGTCTTAAGGAGCAAATGCCTCTTAGGAATACCTTTCTCTCTATCTTCTCTTCTTTCTTCGTCTGTTCCTCCGCCATCATCTTTATGTTTTAGTTTGTTGATGCTTTTATCGTTTTTTTTTTGTTTCGCTTTATTATATACCTACTTCGCCATAAGGCACGTGTGTGAATATCATTTTTACATAGCTTCATATCATTCCTCCATTATTTATTTATTCATTTATATATTTATTTATTTATATTTTGACTTTTTTTGTTTTTATTTTTGTTTAACTTTTTCATTAGTTGCATTTTATTTTCTACATCGCTGTCATTTACGCCGTTTCCTTTATAGCTACTTCTCTCCCTTTCTGTTCGCTCATGGCTATGGCCTTTCATCTATTACCTAGAAAGCTCGTAAACTTTTTCGCAACGACCGACCGTAAAACAGTTACCGCCTTCGCTTCAGATACACTCACATATAAATACATATAGATATATATATATGTTAAGCTCGTAATCCTGAAGAGTGTAAAACATCTACCCACATACCATGTTCCATTGGCTCGTAATCATTCTTTTTATATACACATTAATCAACTATACTCTCAGCCCCAATTTATTGTCATAAATTTTATCAAATCCAATATAAGAAAAAAAAAACCAACGAAATATTAATCATCATATTCATGTACACTCCAGTGAATAATCATACTAAATATATGAGTGATTATATCATTTCTCTCAACTGTCAACCCACATCACAAGTCAAAAACGCACGAAATCCACCAACGCCTATATATTGTAATTCCCAACGTAAAAGCACACATGTATGCACATATAGTTGGAGATTTTCCCGTGTAATAATGCAGTAAATACGTCAGAACAGTTTCACAGTGATGTATAAAGCTGAAGGGGGCGTGTCTTTTGTACTGTGTATTATATGAAAGGTATAACGGGCTGCTTCTGTAATTATAGAAGCCCCAGTATAAATTCACCGATTTGCATTTTAAACTACTATTGTAATCCCTTAAGAGAAGGAAAGACATGGATTGTATTAAAGAGAGAATGGCGAAAATATAGTAAAGAGGAAATGAGAAACTTTGAATTGCTATATATATATATATATACTGAAATCTCTTCATTTATCAGCTTTCTGTTACTTGAATATTTTAACAGCGCGTTGAGGTGAAATATTTTTTGGATGATGTGCAAAAACGCTAAACATTTTATTCAATATACCAACAGTACTGAGTTTCTACAAGCTTATTATTATTATTCATGTCCATTTATAATATGAATTATTTATTCAATGTCTCTATCAGCTTCATGAGAATATGAATATGGTGAAACGTGTGGTCGCTTAGATATGGTGGAAAAGATAAAAAATAAAACAATAAATTAAATAAATGTATAATTATTGTTTATAGGTTGTTTCATTTGTAAAATTGAATAAATTGAAATTAAATTATTTCTTTTTCTTTTGTTTCAGGACATGTCTGACGTGTGCGTTGGGACGAGTGTTGGGACAATAACGGAGCCAGAGTGTTTAGGACCATGTGAGCCTGGCACATCAGTTACATTAGAAGGCATCGTTTGGCATGAAACTGAAGGAGGTGAGGACCTATCACGATTTAAAATCAATCATTTTTGTTTTTTCTCATGAATAGTTTTTATAAAAAAATTCATTTCCAACCAATCTTTATGCATTCATGGAAAAAAAAAAGAACTGATAATAAAAATAAATAGTAATTTGTTTAATCAGATGAAGAGAAAAGAGTCAGGTGTGATTTTCGGTTCGATGCTTTTGAAAGAAACATTGATGATATAGGAATGAACAGAAAAAAAAAAAGAACTAGAGGAGAATGACAGTGGAAAAGTCCATGACGGCACAACTTTTTTTTCCAACTGCACCAAGAGCAAAAGGGAAGGAAGAAAACTACAATTTGAAGGGGAGAAAACAAGAAGAGGGTCTGGATGTGCCAAAATGAAAAGGGAGAGGAAATAGTGCTCTATCCGGATGAAAAGGGAGTGTTCGCTCGTTCATCCTCACTTTCCTCTCATTCTCTTCTTTATATATATGTATATATGTATACCTTTACTCTCGCTCTTATTCTACATTCTCGCATACATTTGAATGAGAAATTAATTTGCTCTCGACAAGCACTCTCCAACTGAATTCAAACTACCACTATTCACCATCAGCCCCATACCTCCCGCCACCAATTTCGATCATTTTGATCTTTCC
>CAJUYH010007863.1:0-16591 GCA_910591685.1 Galerucella tenella | reverse complement strand
AAAAATTTCAATTATTCTACCTTAAGGCCATCTTAGAGGAGGAATATTGTCCTCCTTTAACAATATAAGTTGATCTAATTTTAAATTTTCCGTAGTTCTTAGCCATTTTGGTCGGTTCTGTAATTGATTTAAATACTCCACCGACCACCGTTTCCAAAAATGTTGTTGGATTTTTGTGCATTTTTGCCATATTGAAAGCCGGTTTTACGGAACAGTAGTTGTATCCTTTTCTAAATACGCATCCAGACTTTCCCCTATTGAAAAATGCCCAGGAGTTAAGCACAACAAATCTCCAGGATCATTTGAGAGTGGACACAGGGGCCGTGAGTTTAGTATCGCCTCAATTTGTGCCAACACTGTACTAAATTCCTCGAATGTGAGTTTTGGTTTTCCCAATCACTCGTAGGATATGAAATTTTGCGCTTTTAACCGCCGCTTCCCAAATTCCCCCCAATGTGGCGATCGAGGTGGAATAAATTTCCATTGTGTACCCTTATTTACAAAAAAGTCCACAATATTATTTTCATTTCCTTTATTTTTAAAGAATACATATAGCTCGTGTAGCTGATTTCTAGCGCCTAAGAAATTTGTCGCGTTGTCGCTATAAATTATTTTTGGGTTACCTCTTCGTGCAGTAAAACGCTTAAATGTTAACAAGAATGCTTCACATGATAAACTTGTCACTAACTCTAAATGAATACATTTAGTAACCATGCAAATAAAAAATACAATATATGCCTTTATACATGATGCCCGCCTTGCCCTTGAATTTTTAATAAAGAATGGACCCCCAAAAGGACATATTTTGCTTGACCCAGTGCCACGTATTCATCAATAAACCCTTTATAATCTAAAAATAAATTATTATCCTTTACGAATCGTTTTTCTAAACTTAGAAATCTCCTTTTAGCTAACGTAAAGGAATCACCCAATTTCTCATATTCGTTAACTGATTTTAGTAACATATTTACCCGAAAAGACCCATTTTCTAAAATCTTTGTGGTATTATTAAAAATATTTTCTGCAAGTTCATCTTCAGAATTTATAATGTTATTACAACTGACTTCTTCAGATTCCCAAAACTTTTCCATCATTTTATTGATCTCCGACAAACTTAATTATTATTTGCACTTAAATACCCAATAAATTCCTCAGATATATTGCCCGCAATAACCAAACCAAAAAGTGTGTTTTGTAACACCGGCAAACCCCTACCTAATTTTATTATCTCTGGTGTGATTACCTCGTAATAAATATCGGCACCGAGAAGTATGTCAACTGACTTTTGTTTGCCAAAAAAAGGATCAGCCAAATGCAAATCTGATGGAATTCGAATTTTATTTATATCTATTTCTATTTGGGGCAGTTTCGATACAAAGTTATCCATTACTGAACAAGATATACTAAGTTCCTGGTTATTGACGTCTTTACAATTTCTTAAAGATAGTGTAATGTCAATCATTTCATTACACATGGCCCCTTTACCTGATATTCCCGAAATTTGAATAGTGCGTTTATAAGATGGATAAAGTAACCTTCTCGCTAACTTTGTTGTTATTAACGAACATTGTGCACGCTGTCTAATAAAGCAGTCGCTATAACGAATTTTCCGTTCCTATCCAACAAAAACACCTGTGTTGTAGCTAACATAACATAGTTAGACCTTCCTTGTGCCATTGCAGACAACGATTGAATTGAATTATTTAAAAGAGTTTTATTTTCCTCAACTGTTTGGTCAAAAATACCTCCTGCAGTTGCCTTATCCTGAGGTGCATGACTTTCCCAAAAGTTTTCACTAATATTAGATGGAACATTATCGCGAAAGCTATTAACAATAGCAACATTTCCTCTGCTGCTATGACCCTGATCACCATATTGCCCTTTCTGAACGTGCAATAATGTGTTGTGACTACCCTTACAAATGAAACACCCTGATTCAGTACAGTTTTGAACAAAATGAGGTAAAAAACACTTATAACACAATTTAGTTGTATTCACAAATTGCCGTCGTTGATCAACCGACATCGATTTAAATTTAAAACATTCACCCACCTGGTGATTAGTACCCTTACAATAGCAACATTTTTGCATATAAGCTCACCTTGAAGCGTGGATTTTGTATTT
Source organism: Galerucella tenella (assembly GCA_910591685.1). Classification (NCBI taxonomy): domain Eukaryota; kingdom Metazoa; phylum Arthropoda; class Insecta; order Coleoptera; family Chrysomelidae; genus Galerucella; species Galerucella tenella. Next base: position 14,467 of record CAJUYH010007863.1, on the reverse strand, counting down.
AAATTAACAAATTTCCCTCCACTTTCCGGGACCCCTAAATTCTCTAATGCTATACACCGCTTTTCCAGAAAACCCAAAAATGCTTTCAATGTTGGCAGTGCACTACTTCCTCTGTCAAATTCAAATGCTTGTTTAGTTTGGAAATCTAACTTTTGAGTTAATAAGTAGATTAAAATCAAATCCCATGCCTCAATTGGGACACTTAACTTTTTTAAATCTTCCATATGTTGATTTATTGTTGTAATGAATTCACGTAAGTTAATTCCCGTACACCTATTTATAGACGGAATTTCCACCAGTGTCTTAATGTGGGCATTGATAACAAATAATTTATTTTCATACCTATTTTTCAAAGTGTTTAAAGCTATATTGAAGTTATCGTTCGTTAAAGGTAAATTTTCCACCAATTTAAGAGGCTCACCCAGGGAGGATTTCAGATAAATAAACTTTTGTATATCAGATAATTGTGTGTTATCGATAATCAGGGCAGAAAATAAATCGTAAAAACCACTCCAATCGGAAAATTTTCCATTAAAAACTGAAATGGACAGCTCTGGAACCTTAACATAATTATTTGGAGCCTGTGACGGCACAGGAGAGCTAGAGCTCGAGCTAGAATTTGTTCCAATAGGATTTTGTAAATTTCTTTTAATTAGTGCACACAAATTAAGATATTTGGTTTCTACGTTAATTCTATCATTAAAAATAGTATCAGAATCATCCTCATCTAGGTCTTCAATTTATTGTCGCCAACCTTGATATTAACTCAAAATTATTTAAAACAGTGTAAGCAGAATTCGGTCACATATATGTCTTTCTTTTTCTAATCTTTTTCTTTCCTTCGATACAATAGTCTTATAATATGTTCAAATATGGCAACATTGTATAGTCCTCACTTGGTGCGTTATATATCGTTTTTCATGTTAGATGGGCCTCACTTTGTGGATATGGTGGTGAATGATTATACGGTGCTCGTTTTGATATATAAATGGTTGGTCCTCAGATTGTCGAATATACACAAATTTTAAAACTTTTTTCCATATGAAAATTCACGAGTATATTATCGTTCACCATTTACCTAATTTTCGAATTATATTACATATCTGTCCCTAACGTTCTCAATCCACTCCTTCATGGTGTCCTCACTTTGTATGCTGAAAGTCGTGTCCTCACTTTGATAGCCAGTCGTAAATATATATATATATATATATATATATATATAGTGACTATGTACCCCAAGAGGGGTTTGGTCGCCGGAGCGGCTTTTTGAATCCAGATTTTTTGGGGGGAATCGGGCCCCATTTCCAAGTTCTCAAATCAGTTTAATTATGTTCCTCCACTGTTTCCTGTCGGTTGTTTTCGCCTTCCAGTTTCGGATACCTAGACAGTTTATGTCATCTTTAACCTCCTGTAGCCACGTTGATTTTGGCCTCCCTCTTTTTCTTTTGCCACTTGGCTTCCACTCAGTCATCGCATAAATTGTGCTGTTTGGGCCTGCTCTCCACACATGTCCCAACCATTTTAACCTTTGCTCTTTTATTACACTTATGATGTCCCTCTGGATGTCTTTTTCAGTTCTTCATTTGTTCTTTTTCTATATTCATTTTGAGTTATTTTCTTGGGTCCCAATATGACTCTTAGTATTTTTCGTTCAAAAATTTTCAGGTCTTCTTGTTGTTTCTTTGTCATTATCATAACTTCAGCTCCATACGTTATTGTTGGTCTAATTATTGTTTTATAAATTTTCATTTTAGTATTTTTGCCTAGAAATTTACTTCTTAATAAATTTTTATTTGCCTGGAAGACTCTGTTTGCTGCCATTATTTTCTCCATAATTTCCATTTCTCCATCCCTATTGTTGGTTATTGTAACCTTATTTTATCAACTTCATATTTAAAGTCACCGATGCTATTATTATTGTTCATTAGGTGTTTGTTCACAGTCATTATTTTTGTTTTTCATTTATTTTAAGGCCCATTTTTTTACACTCTTCCACAATTTCTTGAAACATTTTTTTCATAATTTCTCTGTTTTTTGCTACCAAGACTAAATCATCCGCATAAGCTATCAATTGTCCACCCCTTGTCCTTAGGTTTCCTTTGTGACTACATATTCCAGCGCCAGATTAAAAAGAGTTGTTGACAGAGAATCTCCTTGTCTGACTCCTTTGTTAATTTCGAATATGCCCGTTTCACTTTTTTGTGTTTTTACCGTAGCTGTTGATTGTTTCATAGTAATCCAGATGAATTTTCTCATTTTTTGTTTCTCTCCATAGTTTGAAGTGCTCTCATTAGTTGTTGTCTATTTATTGAATCAAAGGCTTGTTCAAAATCAATAAATAGCATCTCTGTTCCGATTTGATGTTCGTGAGTTTTTTTCCAATATTTGCTTCAGGATATGAACTGCGTCTATGGTTGATTTGCCTTCATTAAATCCGTATTGATATTGTCCTATACTGCTTGCCAGTCTCTTTTGGATGAGTGTAGACACTATTTTATAGGTCGTGTTGAGTAGCGTAATTCCTCTATAGTTTGTGCAATTTCGTTGATCCTCTTTTTTATGTATTGTTACTATTTGACCTGATCTCTCTTCCGGCATCTTTTCATCCCTCCATATACACCTTACTAATTCGTATATCTGTTCTGTCAGTTTTTCTCCTCCATGTTTAATTAATTCAATATTTATTCCGTCGCTTCCTGGTGCTTTCCCGTATTTGCTTTCACTAATGATTTCTTTTATTTCTTCTAGCGTTGGTTCTGGTATTTGCTCTATTTCTAATTCTTCGTCTTCCGAAAATTCTTCCAGTATTTCCGTCTCTGTTAAGACGTTTTTAAAATGTTCAAACCATGTTGTTTAATATTGTATTTCGTCTTCTACAACTTTACCATTTTTGTCTTTTATTCCAATTTGTTTGGGCTTGAATACTCTATTTTGCTCTTTAATTTTTTGGTAGAATAATTTTGAGTTCTTATTATTATTTTCGGCATCTATTTTTCCTAGTATGCTATACACCCATTCCCTTTCAATTTTCCTTACTGCATTTTTTGCTTGTTTTCTTATCTTTTCATATTCGTTCTTATCTTCGTCTTTGTTCGTTCTAAAAGCCATTGGCTCCAAGCATCCCTTTTTGTTTCCACTATTTTTCTGCTCTTCTCATTATACCAACCTTTTTTTGGACTGTTCTTTTTAATGAGTATTTTTTCTTTTGCCGCTGTATTAATACATTCTTCAATTTTTTTCCATTTATCTTGAACTTTATCGATTTGTATTTCTTTTCCTCTATCATCCAGTAATTTTTCTATGCGCTTTCCATATTCCACTTTAATTTTTACATCTTCTAATTTTTGTATATCCCATTTATTGATGAGATGTCTAAGAAGGTGAAGCGGTTTTTAAAGCGGGACATATAATATTATGTGGCCTAGAAGGCACATATTCACAGAAAAACATTGAAAGTTTGTGTCTTTAGACGTCTGGTCTAGCTTCCCAGCCTCATGAGATAACAATTAATCTGAATGATGATGTAAAAGATTCGAAATACATTTGTTCATGTAAGGCTGGAATGTCCGGCTTCTGCTAACATATTATAAAACCTAAAAAAATAGGTAACTCATCAGCTTCTAGTTATGAAAATGATAGCTGAACTAACCTCAACTAGGTATCTCCTTGTATTATTTTTATCGACTTCACGACTTCTTAACGCTACCTGTGCCAATCCGGAAGGAAAATACTTGAAAATCCACACGAAACTACCAAAAAGGTGCAAAAGAGTTTTACTGGCCACTAGAATAGGAATTTAGCCACTAGTACATTTGTAACACTACAACTTTTACCACTTATTTATTGTTTTGGAAGTGCACCTTATGGATGTGTGATTGTTTTTATCCCAGAAAAGTACTTTAAATAGGTATTTCATTTTACTATTTAGACTAAAATTTTAAATAACACTTTCTATTGTATATAAAACAACAAAATTAATTCCACTTTCTATAACGATGTTCGCATTCTGGTTTTGTTGTTCACCTCTACTGAAGTTTGAAAGAAAATTAACAGATGTCGCCCATTTCGTAGTTTTCGGCAATAGATTAACACTATTTTGTCCGCCGCTGTTTTTGCTCTGCTCTACTCTTACTTACTTTTAACACTAGTGTTAAAAGTATTTTTAACACGCTGCTATGTAAACAATCGTTTTTAACATTGTTTGCTATCATTAAAAGTGTCACTTTTAATGACAGTTGTACAAAATAGTTATTTATGATATGAGTGTTGAAAGTGAAGTTTTATTTTGTGAGTGAAAACGTTTGTGAAATGAGCGGAGCGAATTGAACAATTTCACGAACAAAATAAAATCACTTTTAACACAAATACCATACAATGTTTTTTGTACAACTTCCCTATTTTGATAATGAAACGAGCGAATTTGCAATGACAATAAATTCAAAATGCATTTTAGTATTCAAATAATCAAAAGATTGTTGTGAATGGCAGACGTTGCCAACGTTATGATTACTAACAAATGAGAAAAGACGCTGTCATTTGAATTTAATTCCTGTCCAGTGCTAAAAATATTTTTAACACTAGTGTTAAAAGTATTTTTAACACGCTGCTATGTAAACAATCGTTTTTAACATTGTTTGCTATCATTAAAAGTGTCACTTTTAATGACAGTTGTACAAAAAAAAGTTTTTGGAAAAAGTCGGATATATTTTAAGAAACGAGAAGTTGAATTTGAGTATTGACAAAGAAACAGGAAAATTAAAGGCAAGGGAGTGATTTTCGTGAGCAAGTTTAACAGTTCTCAAACATTAATTGGCGTAAGAAAAATGCACACAATTTATGTCAAATATGATGGAACCTTACCTAAACGAATTATTATTTTTTACTACAATTGGTTTAAATAACGAGAGAAACGAGACTAGACGAGAGACCCATTTTATCTCATCTCGCGGCAACAATAATCACAATGTTATTGCTTTTATCGAAATAATAAAAACATACGGTCTGTATCTCAAAACATTAGACACTCTATATCTTATTAGCGATCAAACTTATTACACGTTTTTAGCAACTTTTCGATAAAATTAAATGACGAATTTTCCACAACAATATTCCAGATTACTTTGCAAAAGTTTTTTCAATGCAACAGCCATCCACACGGAAATATAACAAGCCAAAAACCAACCCAGCCATTATCGACCGATTTTCGAGCTTCAAATGTGTATAAACTTTTGAAGAATATCTGAAACTACAGACTAACGTGATATTTTGAAAACAAAAACATTTTATTAGTCATTACCCATTCAAAGTAGATTTTTTAAATCTAAATTAGCAATTGACAAACTGTAATTTGAACGAATAAAAATTGATATGAATCTGGTCGATGGTTGTTAATAAAAAAAATTAGAAATAAATAGAGTAGGTTTTTGCCCAGCTGAAATTACAATTGAGCTATAACGACTTAGGACTCGGTTTCCTTTGGATTTATTTAGAGACAAGAATCTGATATCAGTATAAGAAAATAGGCGTCACTAATTTTTATTTTTTAAAAGAAGCCAGGAAAAACTCCATTAGAACATCAATCAAATTTAACTATTAGTTCACGCGAATCAACTTATTTGACAAAAAATTGTTATCTGAAGTTTGGTAGGTGGAGGCTGTAAGGAGGGTTATTACAATGTACCTATTTATTTTGGCGTGGCATTCACTGGGACCTGAAAGATCTATTTATTGTGCCCCCTTACCTCTACTTAGTTTCTGAGGAGAGGAATTTTAGGATGTCTGCAGGCCTTAACTTAGGTAAATGTTCCTCTTCTATCCACTAATCTCCCAGGTGCTGTGCTCTAGGATTCTGAAGTGCTGTGCAGCTGGAAAGTATATGGATGGAGGTTTCTTCTTCCATGCCACAAAATCTGCATTCTTCCTCCTCCACTATTTTGAGCTTCTTCAGGTGCCCATTCAGGCGACAATGTCCCGTTAGGATCCCTGTTAAAACTCTCAGCGCAGTTTTACTTTGACTTATGTATTAATTTTATCTCAATAGGTTGTAGTCACCCAGAAGAGTATTTGATTATTCAAGCCCTACTAGATCTTTCCAATGGTCAGATCTTCTCTTTTTCTCGGCTTTATCTATTTCTTCCAATATTACATTGGGGCTGATTCCGCAAATGGTTCAGGCCCCCAGAAAGGTATTTCAGTCCCCTTCTTTGCTAGTTCATCTGCTATTTCATTTCCTTCTATTCCAGTGTGTCCTGGAATCCATAGTAAGGTAACTATATTGTTCTCGCCTAGGTCATTGAGTTTGGAGTTTTGGAACTGATTACACAGGAGCTCAGAGCTTTAATGGCTACTTGACTATCCGACATTATGATAATCCTTTGTCTCCTGTATCCTTTATCAATATTGAATGGGCGCACTTTCTTATGGCGTGGATTTCCGCTTGAAAGATATTTGGGGTTTTCCCAAGCTTTTGGAGTGTTTGGTTCCTGGCCCGAACACTCTTATCCCAGTTCCTTCTATTGCTTTTGAATCATCTGTGTACCATTGAATGGCATTCTTTTCAAATCTGGTATTGGTATTTGGATCCCATTCCTTCTTGTTTAATTCCGTAACGAATTTCTTGAAAAGTTACACTTTCATCATACCGTCTTGTGGCATGTCCAAGGTTATCTGATTTCTAAGAAGTGAGGAGGTGGTTTTTTTCAATAATTCCCTCTCTCCTTTTTTTTTTTTTTTTTTTTTTTTTTTTTTTCCTTGAGAATCACTTCCATATAATATCAAAAATCACTAATAATAGGAAATAAACCAGTTTCCATTGGAAATTACTCCCAAATTTCAAAATAAAATTCAAATTCCAATGCACTTTCCGACCACAACCCTAGGATTTCCGAACGCTACCGATGATAAGTGTGATGTCATATCTCTTGTGTTTACTTATGTCGATATGGCCGGAATTGCATTAGGTTATGTGTAGTTGTGTGTTTTTATTGTATGTTAATCAACTATTAATTGCTTCATTACGTGTGCTTTTTTTTATTTCTAAAAGTCAACGTGAAGTGGACATAAATATTCGATATTTCCGAGGATATTTTAAAACTTTTGGAATAATATATTTTATTCACTAGTTCAGTGTTCAGTGACGATTCTTCCATATTTTGTGAGTAAAGATATGGCTAGCGAAGGTTTTGTGAAAGCTTGATAACTTGCCCAAAGTAGACTCATTTATGCTGCTTGAATAATTTATGAAATCAAACAGCTGCTTTAATGCATTATCGTAAGTACGATTTAAACTATGTTTTATTTATATAATATATACCAACCATATTTCGATGTGTGGTCGTAAGAAAATATGTTTTTATGGTTGATTCCTAGACATATAGGTACATAACCTCAAACTATTTAAGAATAAAAATTACCAGCCTAGAAGTAGGTACTTACATTAAAATGGTCTTCACAAACAAAAGTAATGCCCTTCTCTTAAGTGTATTTTTGTTTGCGCCACCAGGTAAAGTAACAAATATTTTGTCTGGAGTTTTAATAGACGTTGATTTACACACTGGAACAATGCAATACTTGAAATACAAAGTTGTTTTCTCGGCTTTATCCATTTTTGAAGATTTCAGAAACAAATTAGGTAACAAAAACTAAGAGCGTAAACAAATGACGTCACACCATGGGGCAGCCATCTTTATGACGTGAAGCGCGTTTTGGTGGACTTTCAAATTTTATGATTTTTAGAGTCGTTTTAAAACTAAAGTTTATATTTTTTGGAAAAAATAGGCATGCAAGGTGCTAGGACACCCGATAAAGCGTCAATTCCCACCAATAGCAAAATTTATGCTTGTACCCTATTGTGTTGCACTGTGTTTTAGAGGCTCTTATTTGTTCCATCTTAACTGGAATTACAAAATCAATTTTTACAAGAATTTACTTTTTGGTTCAACTTTTTGTACATGAAATATGAAAGATATAATTTCAATAACCTTTTAAATTAACTTTTGAAAATAAATAAACTCAAAACGGCACATAACCTGAAACTACTGTTAAATTTGAAAATGTTTACATTCATTTTCTCAATGCCTGCAACAGGAATAAACAATACGTACTTTCACGAGAGAAAGGGGGATGGAAAGATAATTCTCTGAGATAGAAAAACCGTCTCCGGTCTCTCTTCTCTTCCTTTCTTTATTTGCTCTCGATTATAATCGTCTAGCTGCGAAAACAGATGAATTTCTACCTAATAGCGAAAAGAAGCGTTTCTCTATCGTTGAAATACTTATAGAGTTGCCACTCCTGGCTGTTATTACTGGCAATGATGCCAGCCACTGTGTTGTTGTTTCATACCCAATGCACTAAAAATATTGCCCGTTTAGAAGCACCTTACGATGCTCTCAAAACAACAGTTAGACGTATTTATCGACGCACTATCATCAGACCAGCAGCTCTGTAAAAGCCAAATTTAAACCTAAGTCTTCGAACATTACGTCCTTTATATTATAAAATTTCAACATACCAGAAAACCCAGTGAAATTCCTTATAATCTGCAGCACATATTTTTAAGAAAATTTCAATAATTCATATTAGGATCACTGCAAAGTTCTTTAATATCTGGTGGCTCTTAAAGGTAAAGTTAAAAGCCGGAACTATAATTAGTGATTTTTTGACCGAATAGAATAGAATAATTCCACCAAAAATTAAATTTCAAAAGTTTTATTTTCGAAATTGTAACAACCTTACAGATTTTTTTTAATGACCAAAAGCAATACGTCGATTTAAATAAAGTTTTTGATGCTAATTGATAATACTACTTTGCAAAAACGCTTCGGACCTAAGTAAGATGCTGATATTTATAAATAGCCTACTTGACAATAGAACATTTCAAATCATAACAAGATAACACTCAACCTCATTGTAATTAACTCTATAACCCATCAAAACCATCCCTTACCATACGATCTTATTAATTATATAAGAAGCAGAGATAGAAAGTTCGTATTCACCTTTATACAACATTGTTTTCATTTAATCTAAAACTGTTCCCAAAAAACAGAATCTCAATGTTCAAGTGTTTTTTTAAATTATATAAAACAAAGGACACCTTTAATGTTAAACTAATATTAAAGTAAACCCCACTGGTGCAGATGGAAGAAATTAAGTTTTTCCATCTTACTCTGGATATAAATGCAAACAGCCTTGATAATCTGTTGAAAATGTGATTAAACTTGACATGGGAAGTCTGTACAGTCAGTGAAATGAATTTAAACAAGTCACTGATAAGAGCTGCAATAAATTACAGTTCCATTTGTTACGATGCCGTTAATAAAACATTATTAAAAGCGTCAGATTTCATTCTATCTTCCCAGATTTGTTTTCAAACATTACTATTATCTCTTAATATCACTCAATAGCTATTTATGATATTAGTGTTAAAAGTGGGATTTCCGAACAAAATAAAATTTACTTTCAACACTAATATCATACATAGATTTTTGTACAATTTCTATTTTGATAATAAAATGAAAGTATTTCCAGAGAATCAAATACTCAAATTATAAATGCACTGCGAACCCAGTTGGTACAATGACTTAGGTCAAGTGCCCGGGCTGTTGAGCACAACCCAAACGTTTGAATGAATGAATGAACCCAGTTGATATAAATACGTTTGGGAAAATGCCCTCATTGGTTGCTAAGTTTTTGAACCTATCCGGATGCAAAGGAATATACAGGTCACTATTATAAAAGGTCTTCTGCTTCTAATCTGGCAAACTCAGGAGCAAATATAACAGAGATAAAAAAAAGCACGGAGGATAGAGGTCCACAAAAGTAGCTGAAAGAATTATTCGGTCTGCAAGCTGCAGCGATACATACACACTTCATTTCATGAACTGACTGCTAATGCTGATGTAATTGTCCACTTGACAAGTTCAAAAATGCAAGGTATCAATTTTAGCAGTTGTTTGAACTGTACTATCAATGTTGATATATTATAATACTATCGAAAGTTCCATTAAAAGTTGAATCACTATGTCTCGTTTACTTCTGTTTGTTTAATAGTATATTACGTAACGTGTGTGGTAAGAAGCATTTCACGCACGAATGGAAAAGTAATTCCGTGAGTGCGTAAAATGCTTTACAACACGAGTTATGTACTATAATTTACCTACGACCTACTTGTACTTGTATTTTTTATAAGAAGCATAAGAAATAACAGTTACATAATTAGAGGTGCTTGGTAAACTCCATCTCTATTACTCTATCACCAATGAAAGAAGCACATTAAAGAACTAACGTTTAATCATTATTAATATATTGTTGATAATCGAAAGTCCATTTTCCAATTATAATCAATACATATACTTAGCCCTTTGGGCTTTTCATAGTTAAACATGGTCGTATTGAATGTTTTCAAATAGTAAATTTTGAATAAAATGGTGACGTTTATTGACAGTTGCTAAGATGTTGCTAGGGAAGCCGTGCGATTTACTTTACAGCTGTGCGTTTTTTTACAGTGCGTAATAGACGTCATTACATTGATACCGACTGTGTGTTATTGACTGATTACAGGGGGGGTCGTAGGTAAAAAAAAATTCACTCACTTTGCCTGCGTTAAAAAGGAATGGGATCCAAATACCATTACCAGACCTGGAAAGAATGCCATTCAATGGTACACAGACGGCTCAAAAGCAGGAGTGTTCGTGCCAGGAACCAAATACTCTGGAAGTTTGGATAAAACCCCAACTATCTTTCGAGAGGAAATTCACACCATAAGAAAGTGCGCCCAGTTCAACATTGATAATGGATACAGAAGGCAAACGATTATCATAATGTTGGATAGTCAAGCACTGAGCTCTTGTGTAACCAGTTTCAAATGAATTAGGCGAGAACAATATAGTCACCTTACTATGGATTCCAGGAATGGAAGGTAATGAAATAGCGGATGAACAAAGAGGGAGACTCAAACACCCTTTTGAGGAGCTGGAATCCTTTTGCGGAATCAGCTCCAACGTAATATTGGAACTAATAGGTAAGGCTCAAAAGGGTAGATTTGACCGTTGTAAAGATCTAGTAGAACAATTGAAGATTTTTCTGGATGACTACAACCTGACACAATCAAATGAATGCATAAGGCAAAGTAAAACTGCACCAAGAGTTTTAACAGGGAACCTGATGGAACATTGTCGCGTGAATGAGCACCTAAAAAAGCTAAAAATAGTGCAGGAAAAAGAATGTAGATTCTGTGGCAGCGAATGAGAAACCTACATCCGCATACTGTCAAATTGCACAGCAATTCAGTATTCTAGGGCACAAAGCCTGGGAGATTATTTCATAGAAGAGGGACATTTACCTAAGGTAAAGTCTGCAGACATCCTAAAATTCCTCCGGGAAGTGGGACTAGAGGAGCTACTACTCTCTGAGACTTTCCTCAAGAGCTAAGTAGAAGTAAGGGAGCACAATAGAACAATAGAACAATAGAAACCGTAGCATTATACAAATTAAACATTCAAGAATTGTACGTTTACCACAAAAAAATTAGTGGGAACATAAAATTGAATTGTTAAATTTTCAATTTGAGGTCATATTAGTTTATAGAAATTTTTATTTTCTAGATTTTTTCTTAAGTGGGTCGTAGAAAAAATATGCTGTTCGACTCGTGTGGATTGTCCATAACGCACTTGAACGATTGAGCACTCCGCCTACGGCGTCGTGCTCAAACTTCGTCCTCGTGCGATTTGGCCATGATATCCACACTATAGTTGCACAAACTACTAGTCCTATCAAAATATGCCCTTTTATATTTAAAAACAACCTGCCAAATGTCAAATCAATTTATCCATCCATTTTAAAGTTATCGAATTAAAACGATCAAGTTTTCAAAATTTCAACACCCTGTACTTCGAAAAGTAAATGTGCTAGACCCCTTAATCCTCATATCATTTTGGCCAATTTTACGAGAGGAATCTACATGAAAACGTTGTAATTACCCTTAACGTTCGAGATGCTTATACCATTTTTTGCGCGATCGTATTGAAATAAATTCCGAATAAAATAATCCAAACTTCTTCGAAATGAACGAGATGTCAAAAGTGACATTTATACTTCTCGATCAGTTTGAAATATATTTTGCATTTTGGTGAAATTGTTTTTTTATTCATTACTTTTCAACGTCTGAACGGTAAGATTACCAACGTGTTAAACTTAGAAACCAGTAAACACAACCTACCGTCCTGACAACCGATGCTGTAAATAAACAAAAAAGATTAATCGCGCAAAAAAATTATGGAAATAATAATAAAAATTTATCCGAACAAATTCAAGTAGATCACCAGCTATCTTCTGTATGTTCCTTGTGGTATATTATTCATTCTTTTTTTAATTTCTTGGGAAATTAAACCACAATATTTTTAAATTCTTTATTTCAACGGTAGCGTTCCAGCTACCGTTGTCAAGAAAAAATTAGTAGAAATTAATTTTTATCCCTGACACTGCGAATACCAGCTTTGCATAGATTTTGATATAGCATCGGTGGTTCAGTGGTAGAATGCTCGCCTTCCACGCGGGCAGCCCGGGTTCGATTCCCGGCCGCTGCTTCGTAAACGAGAGAGAGACTCAGGAGAGAGCACACGCACGCAAGCAAGGCACATAACGAATCAACGTAACATAACGTAACGGTCATATCTTTTGCGTAACGACCCCCGGTCGCTCAAACATAACCTGACGTAAAGAACTGAAGTTCCAATAATCTTTTATAAAATCATAGCGAGAATGCTAAAGTATTAAAAATATAGACCGAGTTCGAAAATTTTATGATTTTTTTATTCAGGTACATATAAATTTCGCGTTATAGTATTTCAATTTTTGACATGTAATGCCACAAATCTTTTGACCCCCCCCTGCCCCTTGTCATACAATGTCACATTCTGGTGATAGCCTCCCTCCTCCTTAAAGTGTGACATAATTCATGGATGACCCCTTCCTGAAAAACTTCTCTAGTTTCTAAAAAGGCAAACTGATTGATAAAAATAATTTTTTCGGTCATGTTGACCTAGTGTTATCAATCACGCACATAAAAATAAAAATTTTGATGTGAGGTCGATAGTCAACAAAAGGTCAAGAGAGAACGAGTGAAGGTGTTGTGACTAAATACATCCACGTATAGTCGAATTAACAGCACGAGCATTCTCCCCTCTCATCATCCCTCTTTCTTTAAAGCGGTTGCCATAGATTTAACATTAACTCGATTTCCTCTATTAATGCTTTCAACTTCAAAGTTTTACGTAAACAAAGGCAAATAATGTAATTACACTACAGCGTCCACCAATTATGCACATACATGCATCATACAATCACCAACGATTGATTTATCCAGGATAGGATAGGACGTGTCGTAGCATATTCGAGAATGTGATAACTACGAGTCCGAGTGCTGTGGGAGTTATAAATCGTTGGCAATTATCAACTACAGAAATAAACATAACTCAAGTGTGTTATATCCAGTGATAGACGATCATTTTTAATAATCCAAGCTATAGTTTTGGCCAAATGCCCATATGTAGCCCATATGTTACCATAGAAACCGGATCTCAGTTAACACACAAATTTCCTAGGAAATTCTAGTTTTAACAATCGCTCACAGTCAATTCTAGACTTAACTAGTTTAGAACTACAGATGTAGTCCAGTAAATGAAGGGACAAAGCTCCTGAAAAGTCCCTGAAGACTTCACTACAGGATCAATTTGTAGGTCACGGCAAGTGTTTTCAAACGAGAAAAAACTTTGATTGATTGAGTTTACGGAAGTGGGGGAAAAATGGCCCCCTAAACCCTTGAAAACGGGTTTATCGCTAATATCTGGCTCAAAATGCTAATTAGAGAATTTTTATTTTATCTAAAGAAAAATTTTCCTTCCCTTCCGTAAACTCAATCGCGTTAAGTTTTTTCTCGTTTAAAAACACCTGCCGTGACCTACAAATTGAGCGCAAAGTGAAGTATTTAGCGACTTTTCAGGAGCTTTCGATATTTTCAGGTGTTCAGTTACTGGACTAATATATCTTTTTGATTAGAAAAATGACGGATTTTACAGGAAATCTGTCTAGAAATGGAGGTTTATGGAAACAGCAATTTTTGGAACTGATTCTGAAAAAAGGAGAAAACGAAAAGAAAAAGAAACACCACACTGATATGACAGGAGACGTTTATGATAAACTAATGACTGAAGTACAGTAAGCTGAATGGGCTGTGCGGAAAACCTCACTACAATTTAGGAGACTTCGTTTCTTTAACCTCGATAACTCTAAACCTTCTAAGGGCCGGTTTTACAAGAGAGATTTATACTAGGTATAGTTATTCTGGGTATAAAGTTATACCAGAATTTATACCTAGTTTAAAACTAGTTGGTTTTACGATGCTTTTTTACATCGGAGTAAGAATTGCTATACCGATGTAAAAAAGCATCGTAAAACCAACTAGTTTTAA
>CAJUYH010007862.1:0-16592 GCA_910591685.1 Galerucella tenella | reverse complement strand
GGCATACAACTTTCTACCGATTCCACGAATTTTAAAAGTTACCAGAGATTCAAAGGATTATCCCCTAATGACTTTACGATAACAATTTGAGGCGTAGGTACATAGATCAGTTTAGTTTTTGCATTTACACTTCGATCAACCGGGTTTGGGCCTGGGTTTTCTTGTTTTTTTTTAGTTTTCTATTTCTTATGTTCTGATATTTTTATGGACTAAGGATACAATTTGACCGCTGTGCGCAATTTACCTATACAGAGACTTAATCCCCTGGCTGCAACTACCTGACGAACCCTTCCCAAAATTGGGAAACTTCTTGACCACTGTGCGCAATTTACCTACGCCTAAATGGGCAACACAAACTACGTCAAATAAACTGATCAAGAAGGAGAATGGAACCGACTTAAACTATTTGTTAGTGAAACTGACACGGACGAGGAATATAATAGGAAAAGAAGATAATTGGATGATAGTTTTGGAAGAACTAAAATTATTGAACGTTCACCTCCTAAAGTATACCTATGATTTCAATGATGAAGGATCCCATGTCAAATAACAATGAACTGATGCACAAGGTCAAACAAGTATCTAAGGAATGAAATTAAGGAAACAGCATACAGATACATGAAATAAAAAAAAAGAACTACGAGAGGCTCAAAAAATTGGAGGAAAAGTTTGTATAATCGAAGTGGATTTTTTTACGGACAAAGTAGATATACTCAGGAATAAAAACAAATTGGAAAACCTACGGGATAGGATATCAATTGGCTCCGATCTCACCAAAGAAAGAACAAGAAATACAGAAAATAATGAGAACAAGAGCAAAAGAAGAATGAGAAAAAGGAAATCATGCAAAAGTGGGTTTCAAAAAATTGATTATTGATGGAATGTGCTGGAAATGGGATAATAAGCAAGGGAAACTACTGGAGATATCACAAGCCCGGATTAAAGGTTGGTATCAGTGAATGCTAGACGAATGAACTACTGTGGAGTGAATTACTTACGTTTTCCCAATGAAAAATATGAAAGAAGAATTTTTAATGCGATTCTAACCCCCAGTCTCAGTTTACATTCTCAGTTCCTGAAGTGTTTTTTATTTTTGCATATTATTTTAATTGACTTTAAATGAATAAAAATAAAAAAAGGTCATGAAACTTCACGGCCAAAGAAAAACGCCTCCTCTTGGATTGCGTCAAGCAACAGTGGAGCGTTATTGAAAATAAAAGGACTGACGCAGTCAGTAATGACGAGAAAATGGAGGCGTGGAAAAAAGTCGCTCTTAATTTTAATACATCTGCGATCGCTACAGAGACTTCGGCATTCTGAAAAACAAATTCACAAACATGAGAAAAAAATCCAAAAAAGCTATCGCGGAAGAGAAACTGCAGAAACTCGGCACAGGTGGCGGAGAATATGTTCCATCTCCTGCCAATGATATTGATTTGGAACTGAAGGAACTTTTAGGGAAACAAGTCACTGGCCTGTGCTCTCAAGTTGACGATGTCTAAATCTATCTAAAATTTCCTGGTCATTCCATTCTGTAAAATGGTTAGCTCGTCGCCGAAAGTTTTGTGGGCATCTCGGATATACTTGTAAATTTACAAGTTCATTAAAATCTTCGTCATCACTAAAATTCAGTATATCGGGATATTCCATTATATTTGGTAAAAATAAAAAAGATACAGAATCCACTGACAGTTGAACAAAGTTTTTAGGTTAGAAAACTAGGGTTATTATTTTAATCACTCATTTTTGGGCGGTTAACAAACCCGTTGGCAAAACTCTGGTTACTCACTGATCCTTTCTGGTACAACACCCATTTTGCTTAAACCATCAGTTATGTTTTAATCCTTGTTGGTACAACTCGCCCTATGTCGATCAAGGGTTACGTAACAAATGGATTTCAGTTGACATTTCAACCTTTCGTTTACGTAATTGTCATTTACATTTATTCATAGTAATTTAGTTTCATAGACGTGTTTAAATACCTTGGTATAAAGATAAATAAAAACGGAAATGAAGATTATTGAAATAAATGGAAGGATCACCAATGCATCAAAACTGTATCATTCATTAACAAGATCATTTATAGGAAAAAAAGGAATCAGTGCAAAAGCCAAAATTACAGTATATAAAACAGTTTATCGGCCAATCCTTACTTTTATGAAAGTAAAAGCTGGATACTGTCACAGAAATCTAAAAGTCAAATCCAAGCAATGGAAATGAAATATTTGCGGAAAGTGAAGGGTATAACACGAAGAGATCGGATAAGAAACGAGGATGTGAGAAAGAAACTGGGAGTAGAACCAATACTCGAATTATTAGATAAAAATAGCTTAAGTGGTTCGGACACTCAACAAGAATGAGCAACAGACCAGTCAGGGATGTGTGGGAAGCCCGGTAAATACTAGAAAGAAGAAATGTAAAATGGGAAGGAGCAAAAAAGATGGCAAAAAATGAGAAATGGACTAATTTCATCTACTAACAAAATATATAGATATAGATACCCACCCTCACACCTTCGGGTATAAAAAGGGTTTTTGATTAGGTATAAAAGAGTAAAATAATTTGACTTCAAACTTTTTATAATAAATGAGGCTATTTCGGTTCAGTTTATTAGTTTTAATCTCCTCTATATAATGGGTACCTGAGTTTCTAGAGGCTCTGGGAATCATTTTTAGTTCGAGCAGCTCTCGAAAGTCTTCATCATCTGTAAATTCTTGTGAATTACCTCTTCCATTTCCCCATTTTGTTCAAAATAATTCGCACCAAATGTTCAATGGGATAAATATATCTTTATATACATTTATTTTTTTACTCATCAATGGAAATCAAAAATAACTGTAGAACGTCAATTGCAAACCTGAATTGTCAAATTGAAGCAGAAAAACAGATAGAAAAAATAAAATTGTATTGTTCCGTGTTTGATCATAGGTTAACTCTCCGAGATCTGATGGTGAACTTTTCGAAGGTTAACCAGTTGGTGAACGTCTAAACTCTCGTGTTACAACAACCTTTTGAAGTTAACCAATGGTTAACCATAACAATGGTTTAACCTACCGAGTTACAACACACCCTTAAGTGAACAAAAAAAATCTATTCAATATTTCCTTCCCAGCTTCAAAACATCTCCCAAATCTCTTTCTAAATGCTTTGTAAGCTTTTCGCAGCATATCTGGGGTAATTTCGCTAACGACATCAATGATAGCACGTTTCAAGTCTTCAATATTATGGTTAGATTAATACCTACATTATTTTCGAGCTTAGTGCAAAAATTCATACAGTTTTCATAAAACTAGCTATAAAATGAGACGGGTTTTAGAAAAGTCGAATTTTATTTTATATTATGGAGTTTCAGAACAAGTTAAACTTTTTATCAACAGTAAAAACACAAGAGCTTTTTTTTTATCGGATAAATTTCTCTTTGCAACGAAACAGTTTTGCCAATCACTAATTTTACGAGAAAAACTGACATGATAAAATCGCGACACCGAAGGTGGAGCGATTTTATCTAATTTCAGTTTTTCGAGCAAGTTTAGTGATTGGAAAAACTTTGAGTTAAAGAGAAATTTATTTGATAAAACAAAAGATCGAGTGTTTTTTGGCAAGATAAATTAACGACAGAATATATGGATGAACAACAAAAATAATTATCTTTATTAACTTGCGACTCATTGTCATTGTGTAAAAGTGACGTCCCCTTACTAGATATTGAGGAAGAGGAGTTTTTGTACAACTGTCATTAAAAGTGACACTTTTAATGATAGCAAACAATGTTAAAAACGATTGTTTACATAGCAGCGTGTTAAAAATACTTTTAACACTAGTGTTAAAAGTATTTTTAACACTGAAATTCAAATGACAGCGTCTTTTCTCATTTGTTAGTAATCATAACGTTGGCAACGTCTGCCATTCACAACAATCTTTTGATTATTTGAATACTAAAATGCATTTTGAATTTATTGTCATTGCAAATTCGCTCGTTTCATTATCAAAATAGGGAAGTTGTACAAAAAACATTGTATGGTATTTGTGTTAAAAGTGATTTTATTTTGTTCGTGAAATTGTTCAATTCGCTCCGCTCATTTCACAAACGTTTTCACTCACAAAATAAAACCTCACTTTTAACACTCATATCATAAATAACTATTTTATCGCGATAAAAAAGGATGCACCTTTTTTATCGATATCAAAGTGACAATAACATTTCCAGGTATATGACATTTTAACATTGGAGTTAATTTATCAGGAATAACATTTTTCACTAAAATTTATATTGAAACATTTTTCACCTATAGGATACCCTATCCGTGGACACGCTGTATATATACAAGAAGTATATCTCTCTACATATATGTAGTGATTCAAAAATGAAAAACTAATTTCTCCACAATACAATTCACTAAGTACTCAGTTCTCACATTTATCGGCAGTCTCCAAAGACTGCCCCCCAGAAGTTCGCGAAATCCAGCGTGATTAACTATTTTATGAAATAAGGCCACCAATAATTCCATTCCATAAGAGGTTTTCACACTGTAGAACATCGATGAAATTATTGATTATTTATACACAAAAATCTAAATACATTAAATATTTCATATATCCAAAAATTGTAGATAACTAATTGATTCTCAATTACAGGTCTTATGGCTAATCCCGCAGCTAGTTTAGTTAAAATGGATCCCTTTTCCGTACCAGTAGTTCCTAAAATTTCAGTCATGCCAGCTACACCTGAAAGTTCGATATCGAAAACGACCAGCTCGAACTCAAAACCCCTTGAAAATTCTTTCTCGTGCCAAAGTGACAATTTAAACGGTTATGAGGTAAGTACCTTTTTTCTATTGGTAAAAACTGGAGATAAATTGGATACTTGTGACTTATACTAGCCTCAATAAAAATTGGCTTTGGCTTTACGCATCTAAGTAAATTATTAGTAAATTTCTTTATATTCAAACTACACTTTCCTATTGCATGCATTTCTGCTTGAAAGATGCTTGGACCAAACTTCCTGTCCTGTACACTCCTATACCAGTTTTTTCTTCCATTATTTTTCTATAACTTGTATTTTTTCCAGACCCACAGCTTAATCGACGCAGAAAAATCTCCAGATGACTCTCCTGAATCAGAAGAACACCCGTATCATTCCTTAAGCAGTTCCATGGTGACTTTAAGAAGGTTCGGCACGGTATCTAGCTTAGAGAGAGTCACTTCGGAAGAAAAAGATGATTCTTTGGACAATAATATAGAAGATAGTAATGCCGAGGAAGATGAAAAAGGAAAAGAAGATGAGCAAGAAGAGGAAGAAAATGGATTTGTTAACGAAGCTTTCAATCCTCCCGCAATTAAGCATTGGACCTTGAGGGCGGGGTCGTACGTAGCTGAGAAAATGGCGTATTTGGAGAAGTTGGGAGAGGATTACAGGAGCGTGGGGTTTTTTGATAGGTATAATGTCAATAAATATTCATGGTTTTTCTACTATAAGAAGACGATGACGTTGCAAAACAAAGTTTATTTGACCTTACCAAATTGTAGTTTTCTTCACCATGTAATTTTCATTGAATATCTCTCAAATATGTTCTAATGGACAATAGTTAAGGAGCAGTCGAAACTTTTTGTTCTGGTGGCTATAAAAGTCACGCAATAGTCTTTTTAACGGGGAAAGACCATAATTTTATTAACAAATCTATTCTCTAGTCTAGATGAAAAGGAGAATGGCAATTACGACCGACTATTTGACTATTACTGAGTTGATTGGTACCAGCCTGATCAATGTTGTCTGTGAACCATTTTAGAGTCCCGTCAGTACCTCTAAGACGAATCAGATGGTTGTGAACTTCGCTAACAGCCGAAAAAGAAGATTCCTGTAATTTTACAGTTTTTGGCGGCATATTCAAAATTACTATAATTTCACTTTTATTGTAAAATGACATTTATGGTCCATTTTTTGATATTTAATTTAAAGTTACCCAACATTAGATTCATATTACAATAATAGCAATCAAATAGTCAAGTAAAATTAAATGAAATGTCCAAAAATGGACCATATATCATGCCTGAAGTGAGAAAAATAAAGCAATGATCATTAAGTTTATATTAAATATTTTATTGGATAAGAAAAGTATACAATTAATGAAACGTTTTTTTACATATTATTTCAATGACAAACATGAAGAAAAATACTTAAATGTTAGTAATTCAAGTTGAATTCAACAACAATGCTGGGAAGTTCAAAGCTCTATGGAAGAATAACTACTTCTATCACTTTCCATTCAATGAAACGTGTATTTTATGAAGATAGAGCTCAACGGGTGCACCTCACATTACAGTCTTTCACAATACGTCATATTCTCGACATTGTCTCTTGAAATAAAAGTCCCACTATAAACAATGAAAACCAACTACGAATACTCAACACTCAAAAAAATGAGCAAAATAGTTTTTAAAACCAAAACTGGACAAACTCACGATACACGTCATAAAACGTTGGTCTGCAGTTGTCATAGATAACACGTTAGGATGTCAGCGCTGATAAATGTGGAAGAATCTGCAACTACCACTAACGACGTTACAGTTCTCACTAAATTAGACGGAACTCCCTATGTGGCAGCACCCTCGCGCCTTCAGAGATCCCTACCCTGAGAGCAACTATCCAAACTCGGAAACTGGGTTTTTTCACAAAGGTAGATTTAATTGATATTCCCTCCTCCAGGCTCCATGGCTCCATCATTTTGATGTTAAATATAACATGTCATGTAACGTCCTTCTAGAAGTTAAAGTTCAGTTATATGTCAATATAGTTTCATAATACCCAGCAAGTGGATGCGAATGCAAAATATGAGTCACTTCAGTTCCTTTTTTGACTTAACATCCATGCTGACACGCTCTTCAATATTTTCCTGATTATTATAGTAATAAACATGAGTTTGCTTGAAAAAAAATTTTTTTCTACAATCACATTGAAAAGTAGGCTTTTTCGCTTGCCATTGACAACGAAAAGTTGATGTTTCTTGAGGAGAGTTACTTTACGCTCGCCGAGCGTAAAAAATGGCAAAACGCTCGTTGTCCATAACAACCGATACTACAACATAATTGTATTGACAGTGACAGATATAAAAGTTTGAAACATATTTGAATTGACATATTCAAACTGACAGATTTAAGTTTTCATGAATTCTACTTTATATTATTTGTTTTTAATAGTTGCAATTAGGTGATGTTGTATGTATTACGAGCAAAAACGTGACATTATTGCTTACGACTAATTACCGCGCTCCGCTCCACTTCGCGTCGCGCGGTAACCATTACTCTCAAACAATAATGTATCACTTTTCGCTCTTAATACATAAATAACTATTTTACAGCAATTTTAAACGCCTCATTTTAACGGCACTTCAATTATCTTTGTGTTTTTTCAACACATATGGTCACGAGCTAACTCAAGTGAGGAAAATGAGTGGAGTGAGCTTAGCAATTCTAGGAAATATGTCTAATAATCCTGCCCTAGGAAGAGGATATCCAGGTCTTTTTCACGTTCCTATCTACTGAAGCTGCCTTAGTTGCTACCGAAACGTCTGGATTCAACTATATAGACCATGGTCTGCGAACTCAGTAACAAGTTCCAATTCTGATATATAGAAGGCTGCATATTATTATCACTGAGATAATCAAAATCGTATTGCTACAATACCTAATTGGTAAAAAGCAGCAGTAGATAGACTCTCCAAATAGCTCCCCTTAAGTTCTTTTAATAGGGTCGATCCTACCGCTTAAAGTTATCGTCGTCTGATTTTCATCTTGAAGTTAGTTCTAAATTCATTCCTACCGCCCCTTTGTATATACCTGTGAAAGTTGAAGTGTAGCTATCAGTTAAAAACATTTACCAGTTTGCAAAACTGAAGATTCAACAGACAGTGGTGAGATTAGCTCTTGGTGCAGATATATTAACAATAAATTTTTCAGATATCTCAAAGCATCCGATAACCCCGTAAATGGAGAAGATCTACAAGAAGAAGAAACATCGGGAGGTACGTCTGGAGAAGAAATTTGGGGAACACCTACCAGTGGAGAAGAAATGGAGGATAATTTAAACTCTCCTGGATATGAAGATAAGTTATCGGTAAGAGACGGAGAAGTTGGGTTGTATTATAATTATTGTTATATTTTAAACCTTTGAACAAAGAATTGAATCATTAATTTCAATGAATAGGTTTACAGATATGAATCAATATTTTCATGGTTTATATTCTGCATACGAGGGGAGTCTTTTGAGTGTTGCATTATAACAACATTGTTGGCGTCTGTAAACAAATTTCAAATGTTAAAATCAATCGGCCCATTTCACTGTGACCGTTTCAGATCAACTGAAACTAGATTATATTATCCAGTCCGACTTTTTTTAAATAGCCAATTAGCCTCAATAGCCTGAATAGCGTGTTCTTCTCATCGCCTAGGACAAGGAACCGCACATTCGCCAGGCAATCGTGCTAGCATAGATTGGTCTTAACAGTTTCCTCTTCTAGGTAAGAGAATCTGCACATGGATTCGTCTGTCAACCCCATTAGCTTTATGTGTCTGTTAGGCTTACAGTGCCTTGTTAACATGTCTGCCAAGGCTTTGACAGTTTTCCTTCCTTTGCTTATTATATCCACCGTTAAAGTTGGCGAATATTTTTTAATGAACTCTTCCACCTATCTCTGTCCTGGTAAAATTACCCACCATTCTAGAGATTTCTGTGCCATCCACTTGCTTGTGGCCATATTTTTTGTCGACTTTGCGACGCCGCAGAAGGGTTCCGGTCCAATAAAAAGTATTGATGAGCCTTTTCTTGCCGTTTCATCCGCCAATTTCTAGCCCTGATGACCCTCGTGTTCTGTCCTTGCAATGGTCTTCAAGTGCGCTTAAGGCGTCTAGGCAATCCCATAATATCTTGAAATTAACCTTTATGGAATCAAATGCTTCTTGGCTATCGGTGAAGGTGATAACTGAACGGAATGTCCTTTCCTGCTTCTTGATTTCTTCAATGCAAGGGTGAATCGTCGTGACTTCCGCTTGGAAATTTGCGACGTCCTTAGATTGGCTAATTGGAATAGCTATTCTTTGTCTTAGTTTTATGATTCCGGTTTATACACCAACTTCTATCATGGAACAAGCAATTGGAATAGCTAATTCTAGAATTGGTTCCAAACGATGCGAAAGTGCATTCCTCTTTGTGGAGAATACTAAGTATTAGCTCTATATTCAAAATACAAAAGACAACCCTCGTATAACATGAACACATTTCTCTTCTCAATCAATACTCATTTTTTGAAATTTTGGTGGTTCTTGAAGATCCACAAAATGACGGACCTTTTTTGATGAGATGAGGGTAGTATTTCCGTTATCAGTTTCCATTATCTTTTAAACTCACAAAACCAACTGGGGTGTAAATGTATCTGACCCGCTCATCTCAATAAAGTTGATTAGGTAGCGATACAATCTGCACTGATAGTAGACAAGCACTATTACCATTGAACAGACAACGTGTTATATCCAGGCTAGTACTAGAGTGTCACCAAGATTTAGCTGACGCCTCGGCAGATAACAATATTATCCTGAGGTAGGTTGAAGGGCACGACAGGAGTAAGGGGAATCGCATTGCCGATTCTTTAGCCAGGGAAGCCGCTAGACTAAAAATTCTAGGACCCAGTGACACCTACAGCCTAACGACTTCGACAATTGCGGAACTAGCCAAACGTTACACCCATGCTCAATCCCTTAAGTGATGGGATGGAATCAAAGGATGCAGTATTGCCAGGATCACCATGGGCGACCCTGGGAAGCTGGCGGCGAAGAAATATTTGGCGCTGACCAGGAAAAACCTACGTTTAACAGTAGGATCTCTGATTGGCCACTGTCAACTAAGGAACCACCTCCATACTATGGGGCTAGTGGAGACACCTCTATGCAGGATGTGTGAACAGGAAGATGAAACTGTCAGGCATGTCTTATGCCAGTGTCCGGAGTTATCGTCAATAAAAGAGTGTGTGTTCGGTGAGTCTTGGCCTATACCTGCCGATATAGAGGGGATGTCTCCTAGTGACCTGTCCACCTTCCTGAGAAGGATAGGATGGACGATGACCTAGGAGCACAACTCCTCGGGAGGATGTACAATGGGTCATATGTGGCCTAAGTGCTGTGAGCCTACACTCACCCTCCCTACATTACAGATACAGATAGATACAGATACGGATAGGTAGCGATTCTTAGAGTTGTTGATCGTTTTTTAATTATTCTGCTGAACGTCTTATCATGATATAACAGCATAACCCAATTTAACTTCATTTATGTAACTTCAAAAATAATGCATTTATTTTCGATTTAATTTTGATTAAATAGTTTTTACTGGTGCTCATTCATTTTCAGGATACAATTGTCTAAAATATCTTCAAATATGCTTTTTTTGCCGAACCCACTAGTGTTCCATCCGGTAGTAGGGGTCTCTATCGAGCCCAACATCCATGTACTCTAGTCCTCGGTCTTACGTTTTCTCCGAAAGACGGCATATCTACATTATACCTCAAGCTCGCTGGTAAAGTGCTACTCACTCTAGTGCGGTCTAAAGTGCACCCCAGTAGTCTAGTGTTTCGCTGCAGGCTCTACGACGGTGTTTTCTCAGTGGTCACTCATTCAAGTACTAACCACGCTCGACACTGCTTCACTGTAATTGCCAAGCCATTTTGGTTAAGCTTGTAAATTGACAACCAGTGCATATTATTGGCCACTAAAAGGTTTTTTTTCAGCCTACTTTCAGCTTACAATCTAATATTCAGAACTACATCACATATTATATATCTAATACTAACTTAAAATTCTACGACATGAATTTGATTTGAAAAATGAACTGAATTCAACCACAACTCTGGAAAATCCGATGTCAACTATGGGCAGCACTAACACAGACCGAGCATTTCCAGGCGTTGCCACTGGTTGTATCTTCGCGCATCTGATATAAAAGTGCCATTGTAAATTTGTCGACAAAGGCCGGCGACACATTTGCGGTTGCGGCTGCGGTTGCAACCGCGCGGTCACAACCACTATAACGTTCACACATACACGCATACACCTTGTCATACCGAGTCCGTCATTTCAATAATCAACATGGATTTGGTGGAAACGGTTGGTATAATTTATGCTCAAATTAAGAAATCGAAGCAATAAAGGAGGTACTGGGTCCATCCTTCACACAAAAGGCGCTTGACGAATGGTCAATTTCATTGTCTTTTTCTACGGTTGAGAGATCTTTGTATGCCTTGTCGGTAACATCCCACAAGCACGTCTTACTTTGCACCAGAACAATAAATTTTTCGGTATCGAAGACGTCCATGTTCAAAACTCGACTGATAAGGTTTGTGGCTGCGCGGTTAATGTAAACAATCAGGCAAGTAACAAAATGTTGCATTTCGGACGGACAGCCGGGCGACCGCGGCAAGATGCGGTTGCAAAGGCGGTTGCTGCCGCTTGGCCGCTAGTGTGGCACCATTTCATAAACAACCATGTATTTTACAGAACAGCGGTTGTGACCGCGCGGTTACAACCGCAACCGCAAATGTGTCGCCGGCCTAATGCGTGAAGCATGCAAACAAACTGTTTATATTTTCAATCGTCGTTTTTAAATAGCCATTAATTTGAGGTACATTTTTGTATATCTAGACTAACTTGAATTTCAGCCAAACAATGGATCGATTTCATCCGACTATGGTGACGATACTGAATTAATGATGGATGAATTACTAATGACCCCTCCAATCAGTGGTGCTATTATGAGGGGACTCCTACCTAGGAGAACACTGGAACCTTTAATCGAAGAAGAATGTTCTGAAACATCTACGACTTCGTCAATAGAATCTAATAGTCCATCCGCTTCTCCTGAACAGGTAGATAAAAGAAATACACATACATATAATTGCATGAAAAAATAGAGTATTCCACCACACAAAACAGTCTAACCTATAGAAGTGAAAGTTTAGAGGATGACCTTGAATATAAAAATGAGGTTTCAAACCCATCCACCTGAAGCGCTAGCTGCAATTGAGTTGTCGAAACAGGCCTAGCAGCTAAGGCATTTAGCACGACATAGGCTTCCCAAACATGACCCTTTGTTCTTGAATGAATGGCCTTTATTCGCAATCCAAAACTAAAGAAATAGGGTATTTTCCTATGAGCGGAAAAAATTAAAAAAGAGTCGGAGCAGGTACTTTGTGGTACTATTATGCCAGAAATCAATATTTCACCTAAATAAATTAAACCAGTGATTTTTTATTAACTTAACAAAAATGGTAATTTTCAAATATTTACTCAGCGCGGGAAAATATGTGAGTTTATTGTGACGTAAGAGGTCTCGCTGCTTGCTTGTTTCTTATAGGCCAGCTCAGGTGGGCGGCCGCAGGTCGAGCCGATGGTTCCGATTCGGCTGGTCAGTGATCTTGTCGCTCGGGATGCGGTAGGCGGAGCGACAAGATCACTGACGTCATAAAAAATCAGCGCGTTTTGGCGCGCTATTTAAATATAAAATTTTTAAAGTTGGTTTTGGCAACTTTCCCGCTTAGTAAAAAATTTGAAAAAAATTTGGAGTACTTAACTGAAGCCAGACAATCTTCTAATGGTGTTAAAAAAAAATTGTCAAATACCCTATTAAGCGCTGAACAGATTTATAAATCCTACAAAGTTTGCAACAGATATTTTGTACCACAATAATTTTATTGGGACAAAAAGGGGCCTCACTCGCAAAGCTGTTCCTACAATCCTTTCAGGATTGATCAAAAAGTGATAGGAAATACGTTATATTATCACTCTTAGGCCTTACTTAGCTCGTGGTAAAATGTAAATTGCATTTAGGAATTCCTAAATTCGTATTAGGTATTACCTGACTTTAGAAAATAGTTAGTGAAATCGGGCATTAGTCATTCAAAAACAAAAGCTTCTATTAAAAAAGCGTTATGAAATAGTTCTGAATCCATCCACTGCGATCGCTGAAATTCTTCTTCCCTTAGTCTTAGTCTTTTTAGGCCTCAGCTGCCTTGCCTATTTCGACAACTCAATTGCAACTAGCGCTTCAGGTGGATGGGTTTGACACCTCATTTTTTCATTCTAGGTAATCCTATTGGACTTTCACTTTTATAGGTTAGACTGTTTTGTGTTCCACCAGATGAGATTGTGATGTTTAATGAAAAACTGTTACCTAGCAATTAAACGAGAACAAATCTAGATGTGTGGTCGCGTTCATCCCAACAAAGATGATCAGGTAGCGATTCTTAGAGTGATCCATCAGTTCGTGACTCTGCTGAACGTGCTAATAAAACCATCGACATATATGTAACAAATGTAGATGAATATAAAAACAACAGCTCAATTTTATTTTATATATAGGACAATTATGAAATAGGTATAACTTCTAACCATTGAAAAATGGAAGTTTATCACAATAAATTGAGCTCGCCTCTTTGGAGCATACTATGAAGAGTTGAACTTCCTGACACATTATACAATTTATTATTAAAATCATAAGTCACCTCCATCTGTTTATTAATTTTCACTGGAATACAAACTAAAATATCTCCAAACAAAAATATTTATATTATGTTTTTATCATATGACATAAATGACAGATCATCAAAGCATATTTTAATTCCTATTGAAAAAATGGCGACTGATACCACAGCGCTCAATCTGATCAGTTAACAAAACACGCGTTCAGCAGGAAATTGATGATCGCTTCGGTAGCGCTACGTTGTGATGAACTCGACCAATAATAAAGTTGATGATTGATTGATAAATTTGTTCGGCACCACCAGTCAGAGGCTTCAAAGACCTTAGCACCTCAGCCTTTGTGCACTTTGTGTTCTTGGTTGTACTGTTTATGTGAAGATACCAGTAGCCCTTATCAATAGTTATCACTAAGACCTTGGAGAAATCTTCTCTTGGGTACTCTAGTCCTAGGAGTCTATATTTCCAACGAGACAGTGCTTCACATTCGAAGATAATGTGTGAGGCTGTTTCCTCCTCTTCCATTCACAACCGACAGATATGTTTCTCCCTATACATATATGCCAATTGCCAATGCATGTGTTTCTTTAGGGTACAGTAACCGGTGAGTAATCCCGTCACTTTCCTTATCTGACCCCTACCGGTAGTCAGCGACTCCGAGGATTTTTTGACCAGGGGTCTGCTATGTTCCTTTTTTGGCACGTGGCTCCAGTACGTCTGATGTTTAGTTTGAATCCACCGAGATATACAACCACAAACAGGAGATGCGAATCGGATCAATAAGTGGAATTCTCCTATTCAAAATCCAAAAAACTTTTATTCTTCTGCAGCCGTCCCGCAAACAGAAAATTCCGTAAATGTCATTGCTAATGCCGCCTACATAGATATTGAAAATTATCCTGAAAGTGAAAATGTCTTCCGGAAAAAGAAACAAAACATTCCGAAAATAGCTACTTTCGGTACGATTTGTGTAAAGTTCCATTTTCGATTTAACACATCATACCGACAGTTCTATTTTCGGAAGGTCTGCAAAAAAATAACTATTTAATCGAAACTCCTATTTCTTCGCTGAATTGGTTGCCTAGCTATCTCTTCCATCGCAGTAGCAGATATTACAGAATAAAAATATAAGATACTTCCTTAGACTATTGAACACAGTTTGTGTGTGTTTAATAGTCTAAGGATGTTTCACTCCACGGCGGTTTGATTCCAGTTGCTGTCCCAAACGGACGCCGCTCTCATAAATTATGTTTACGACTCGCTTTTGTTGTTAATAACGAGACCGGTAGATACCTGATAAGTTCGAAAAGATTATTTTATTTTAAGCTATACAGGGGTAATTAGGGAAATATATATTTAAATTAATAGGATTCTTTATGACAAAGGTTTATTTTTAAATGTTAATTATTTCGAAAAATGTTCAGGATATAAATTTGAAAAGGTGGGTAGAAAATAAACTTGAATTTTTAAAATGAATCAATTCACAGTTTTTATCCAGCATCTTAGTAATATGTGATACTTATTGATAGCAAATATTTATCACAAATTCAATTAAATATACTTATTAGCCACCAGAATAATAGGGCCACTAAATCTTAAATTTTGATCTTTAAATAACGCGTATTTTTTGGATTGGATTGACAAGGTTAAAACAGTAAAAAAAGAAGCAGCTACAGGATACCTTCATTAAAATTTTTTATAAATGTAAAATACTAAGTTTGGAGTTTGGCTTATGTGTTAAATTTAATCTATTGTTTTTCAAATCTTTCAATATACATTTGAGTGTAAAATATATACGGACTCTGGTATAGAGACTGGCATAATATTTGAAAAAAAATTGATTACATGGATGATGAAAAGAAAATTTAGTAAACTCGTTAAAAAGGAACTGACCAATTCTCATTTGGTTAGCTTTAGAATTGAATTTTTGTGTTTTCTTGCGTAATGTACTTGTTTATATAATATCCTTATTAAAAAAATGAATCCGTAATTTTGTATTAGCAAATATTACAAAATATTTAGTGTTTAAGCTTTGCTATTAAAGAGAAAAATATTAATATGACTTTTTGCTCATTTCAACAATTGATTAATAAATTCAAGAAATCTATGCAACATAAATATAAAACACGAACAACCAATAAACACCGTTCTAAAATAACAGCGCTCGACGGGCGAGGTCCCGTATAATATGCCAAATTAAATGCAAGTAAGGACGTAGCGACGTACTGTACCATCCAAGTCACCAGACAGTCACCAGCGGCATCGGCGCTTTACGCGATAAATTCGAACGAGTTAAACATCTTATATTTTTATTCTGTATTCTTTGACAGTAGGTGTTTTTTTGTTCAGCAGCAGGTAGCTACACAAACCACCACTTATAGTCCAAGCAATAGGTAAATATTTTTGACAAAAATCCAAGTAGAAAACGGATGATGCCATCATAGCAAAGACATTGTATAGTATTATTTTAGGTATATGTTTTGGACACGCAAATGTTGCTTAGTAGATAATTTGTTATAAACATTTAAAACGGAAAAAACTTATTTTTTCGGGTTTTTTCATATAGCGTACAACTTACTAGAGCAATCTCAATGGTATGGTATATGGATAAATTGTAGATAATTAAATTACGAACAAAATGAGTGGTCGAGCAAGTCAATCGGATAATCAGGAACCGAGAAAATCAGAAAGAAACGGAAAACTAGTCATTTTTTTGAAAATTCATATATATATTCGTCATTTTTCAATTGCAAGAGCTGAAACTTCGTACAAAGGAAGTTCTCTGCATGCACTTCATATGAGGGAGGGGCAGACGCCAAGCGACCGTTAGTTTTATCCCAATTACAATTTCAATTTTTTCATGCGATAATTTTCAAAGTGTCAGGATGCGTTGTCGATTGTCCGATTTTCAATTTGAAAACTGTTTTGAAAATTGTCAACGTAGAGCAACAAAACGTATATTTCATATTTATAATGAAATAATGCGGTTGGCCAAAAGCACCGCTTGAAATGAACGATTACGCCGAGCGCCAGCGTGCTTGTATATCTATATAGTATGCCTCTACTCAATCCCCGCT
>CAJUYH010007861.1:641-16596 GCA_910591685.1 Galerucella tenella | reverse complement strand
GCATACCTGACGGCTGTAGCAGGTCTGTCCGTCAATGTGTTAACATATTTGTCTCTGCTCAATACATTATGTGTAACAATTGGACCAACATAAAATAAAAATAATCTAAATTCTGTGCTTCTCCATCGTTTGGCTTCTGTTAATGATCTTGTTTGCGGTTAAATTCTGAGGGAATTTGTGATTTGAATTTCAATAATTAATCTGAAAGAGCTGAAACCTGTTGGTGAGATAGTTTTGTACCAGGATTTCCATCTATCCATAGAGAAACTATAAGTTTTTTAACTACACCTAAACAAACCAAGTGCATATATTCATTGGGGAAATCCCTAATTATATCTATACTTGGCTAATATTGTATAATGGAAGTACCAGTATGATGTTGTTCATGGATTTTATTCCTAAAATCAGAATCAGTTCTCAATGCTAAATTGCTCGTTTCTCTAAAACACATTCTTCGATTCAGGTAAACACCAACTGATGTACATTTGGTACAAGAATTGTAACTACCATGACCTCTAGTATACTTTTTAAAACTCTTAGCTGGTACACAACAAATGAAAGCCTTTATTTTTTCTTTGAAATGCTGCCCGTTATATATAATAATATTGTTAATAATATTGGTGGCTTCTTCTATGAATGATTCTAAAAAATGTTGGCACTGCTGGGTTTATCGTTCCAGTGATAGAGGCCTATTATTTATGCATCACTCATAACACCAAATAATTTACACAGTATAGGGTAACACTGACTAGTGGAACTTTTTGTGAGTGGTTAACCATCAATATTCACAGTTAGTTCTACATTATTCTGCTTGAATTGACACTAGGCAGCTTCTCAATGCAGTTTCGAAAGCCAAGTTGGGAATACCCTCTAGGGCTAGGCTGTACACTTTTCAACTCTATGATTCTTTCAGTTCTCAACAGAGTTCGTGCATCCAAAGGTAATGCAGGATGCAAAGGATTCAAAATATGTGAAAGAGATGTCAGAGCGGACTGAGTGATATAGTTGCTCATTGACCATTCTCCTAATTGCAAACTTGAAGATTGTTTAGAATCAGAAGGTACTGTTTTGTGGGGTACAATGAAAGGGTCTTGTAGAATATCATAATCATCGGTATCAGTAGTGGATTATTCTGAGTCTGATTTGTCCAATTGAGCTAGAATGCTGCAATATTTAGAAAAATCTATTCCAGAAAAATTTGACACATTATCATCATGACTGCAGTTATCATAAGTTGAATTAGAAATTAGGGATACATCAATATCAGCTGAAGCGTTTTCCAAGTTTTCACTATTGGGCTCAGTGATATTTCTTTTTATTTATCTACCTGCCTTCACAATATACCTGTGGGACTTTTTCCTTCTTTTTGGACGGGAAATTGCCATCGATTATATCATCGATTATAATTCTGAGAGATTGCTTTCCGGGACTATTTTTATTGATTATTTGATTTACTTACCTTATAAGGATTAAATTTTTCAATATAAGTATTTCCATCTCGGTGCACTATGGATCACTGAATTCTGCACCTCTCACACTGCCACGCACTTATTATAAATAGAAAAAGTGGTATATTATTTCTACTGTCTTTTTATTACTGTATTTTCCACCTTAGGTATATTAAATTCACTGTATATACAGCGTTGCTGAAAAGTTTGGCACCAAGGGTTTATCTTTGAAACGGATGAAGGGAAAGTTATAAAACGATGATGGAGACTCTATTCTGCATATTTTAGAGCAAATGTCTAATGTTTTTGACGTCAGCGTTTAGCGTACGGCCGCCATCTTGAATTTTTTTGAATGACAACCTAGGTCGTGTGACCCATCACAAAAAAGCTAATTTTTTTCTCTTTCCAAAAATAGTCCCAATGTATCACTTTACTACAAAATGTCCTATAAAATATCGTTTTCATTTTTCTATACCGCACCTACTAATTATTTGGACTTGTGGGATTTGAAAAAAGACAAAAAACAATCTTAGATCTACAGTGACGAGATTAGTAAATAAATTTCATCTACAACTGTCATATAACGGGTACGATTTGATACTATGTTCAGTGTCATGATGACATATATTACCGCACTAGTGCGTTTTTGAATACATTACCGCACTAGCGCGATAACAAGAACCTAGAGAAATATTAATACCAGAATTAAATATTTAAAATAACACTGGAAGCTGCATTTTCAATTTCCGAAAGGAGATTGTCTTCGCTTGAACTCATTTTTATAGATTTTTGTTCATTCAACTTTGACAATTTGATAACATAATTGATTTATTTTATTTCCACAGCTTTGTTTG
Organism: Galerucella tenella; assembly: GCA_910591685.1. Classification (NCBI taxonomy): domain Eukaryota; kingdom Metazoa; phylum Arthropoda; class Insecta; order Coleoptera; family Chrysomelidae; genus Galerucella; species Galerucella tenella. The sequence goes on along the minus strand of CAJUYH010007861.1, from coordinate 14,294 downwards.
ACTTTGTTGCTATGGTCACAAGATATGATACACAGTACTTTATGTTAGTGAAGTCGATATTATTAAAAATACGTTGGATTGAATTTTTTGTTTATTTTATGATATAGGTAGGTACTGTCAATAATACTAATAAACAGTTGTAGATAAAATTTTGTTCGTTACACGTGTGATGGGAATTATTAACGCACTTATGTGATTACACATTAATAACGTCCATATCCCACTAATTACGTGTATAACTATAATTAAACTGGTAGTGTAAAAGATATTCCTAGGTCTGGTAGACCGAAAAGTGCAACTAATTAAGGTAAAACTGGCGGCCGTACGCTAAACGCTGACGTCAAAAACATTCGACATTTGCTCTGAAATATGCAGAATAGAGTCTCATTCATAGTCCTAGAATTTCATAACTTTCCCTTTATCCATTTCAAAGATAGTCCCTTGGTGCGAGACCTTTCAGCAATGCTGTATTAATTGGTGTACTATTCAAGGCTCCTAAGCATAGCCGTAATCATTTGTTTTTAATTGTTTCGACAGTTTTCAAATGGCTGTCTGGCATTCCCATATGAAGTGCTCCCATAATCCAAAAAGACCGTATTAAAGCTTTATAAAATATTTGTGATATGTTGGGATCTGCATCCCATATTGAGTTACAAAAAGCTATCAAAACATTTAAAGCATTTTCACATTTTTTGTTAAATGATGAATATGGTCTTTCCAGGATAGTACTTGATTAAGTATCATGCCTAAATATTTAACCGAAGTTTTGTATGAAATAGCGTATATAGCGATGCCGCGTAAATGAACATAAAACTGATTTTTCTCGACATATCTCAAAACCATTTTGGTTAGTCCATTCAACCACACTATTGATTGCAATATTCAAATCCCTTATTGTGTTTTAAATTATTCTTTTTCCTGAACATACACAAAAATCGTCTGCAAATTGTAGCACTTTAATTTCGGGTTGCATATGATCCATAAAATCCGCAGAATATAAAATGAAGAGGATCGGGCTTAAGATACTTCCTTGAGGTATACCTAACGATGTTGTTTTTGATGAAATAATATGCCCATTAATTTTTGGATGTAGATGTCTTCTGTCTTGCCTGCTTTACTGCATCATTTATGTCTAAAAATAATGCGGAAATGGAATTATTATTTGTAAAAGCTAGTTGAATATCTGTAGTGAGCGCAGCTAGTGTTTCTTGTGTTGATCGTCCCTTTCTGAAAGCATATTGTATTATTGATAGTGATTGATTTTTTTCCAGCCAGTGTTCCAATCTGTTTTTGATAAGTCTTTCATAGGTTTTCATTACACACGAACCAAGAGAGATGGGTCGATAAGACTGCGCATTGATTCTGTTTTTGTCAGGTTTAGGAATTGGTATTATAAGGTAATCATGCCAAATTTCTGGTACTTCAGACATGTTGGTCCAAATATTGATGAAATTATTCAGAAGTCAATCTGTTGTTAACTGAGCAGTATTCTTCTTTTTCTTTATAGCGTGAATAATGGATAAGCCTGATCTTGTTCTTCTGAGATTTCCAGAGGTTTCTCATTTTCCCAACTTGGACATATTTTGTTATGGAAGTGTAATGAATGTATCGTCGATGGATACTTGGTAGATTATAGGTGTGGAAGTGATTCTGAATAGGTGGTGTTGCTGGTCACTCGGTGGGACATCTTACAGGAATAAAACAACTACCTGTAGCACTGGGATACGTTCTATTTATTACTTAAACTTACTATTATACATTATACTACTTATTACTAACTCAAACACTGATATTAATAGTCATTGAATATAAATAGTAATTGTAATAATCAGAATAATGATAATAATGATGATACTAATGATGATTCTTAAAACACTATCGTTTGCATATTTATACGACGAGTCAAGTTCATCATAAGTAAATATAAATAATACTATTTATGTTTATTTCACGCTCTGAACTTAACTTCGTACGTGCAACCTTCCTACTTCTTATTTATGTAACGATTCATGATTTTATAAAATTAGCTTCAGGAGAATTTATGTCTTTTATTCAAATATTATCAAAACTTATTGTTTTGACCAAAAAGCATCACATAAGTCTTCTGTCCATTCTCCTGGTTCTATGGGTAAAGTATTTGATTATTTTCTGTTTTTATACCTATTTAGTTTAGACCAGACTTCTTTCATTGGTTTACTTTTATTTAGGCTGTTGCAATATTCTCTCCAAATTTGTCTTTTTACCTAATTAGTGATTTTCTTAACGATTGCATCTTGATTCTGGTAATTTATAAGATTTTTTAAATTTGATTTCCTTGGTATCGTATCAAAAATTCTTTTCGTTTCAAAACCGCTTCATTACATTCTTAATTCCACCAGGGTTTGCATTTTTGTGGTCTGTGTTTTTGATGTGGATTGTATTTTGGTATAGCTTAGTTTGCAGCTTCGTTGATATCTTTTATTAATTCATTGTAACTGTTATCTATTATCTCCTCTGGATTTGCCTGTAAATGGTTTTTGTAGATAAACCAGTATGTTTTATTTATCTCCCATATTTTGTGTGTCTTCCGAGGTGATTCCACTCCTATTGTCATTTTCATTAATATTAGCAGATGATTTGATCCATGAGGGTCCTGAATTACTTCCCAATTAAATAGATGACTTACTTCTTGGGAACATATTGTTATGTCCATAGCGCTTTTTTTTGTCCAGGTCTAGTTACAAGAGTTGGAGTGCATGTATTAAGAAAAAATAACTGAGTAATATTGATTGCCTCTGATAGATTTATTCCATCGGCATCTTCTGCCTCTGAACCCAAAACTGGATGAAGAGCATTGAAGTCTCCAACAACAACACATGGCTTCGAAATGTTATCAAGAAAAGTTACAATTTGATTTGTTGTTAGTTTAAATAGTGGTTTGATATAAACTGTTACAATAAATACTTTTTCCAAGTGTCCTATCTTAACACACATACATTTACACATTATTTTTGGCACTCTTTGAATATCCACTTCTGAATAAGATAAATTATTTTCTATCGAAATTGCCACTCCTGCCTTACCATCTGCACGATCAAATCTTGAGCAGTTATATCCTGTAAAGTTATAGTAATATTCTCTCTTAAACCATGTTTCAGATAGTAAAGCTATAGTTACATAATATGTATGTAGTTAGTTAGTTCTCCCTGATTTGTCTGAATCTAGGGGTCTACAATTGGCATTTCTTCCAATTGGTAATGGTTCTGGAGTTGGGGATCAAAACATCAATTACTAATTCTACCAGTGAATACCTTCAATTTCACTTCGTTCGTCCGTAAGATGTTTTTGATAGGGAAATTTTCCCCTTATACTTCCCCTTGATTTGTCTGAATCTAGGGGTCTACAATTGGCATTTCTTTCAATTAGTAATGGTTCTGGAGTTACGGTTCTAAGGCGTTTTGGAGGAATTTAATACTGTGAATTTCTGTGATAAGGATGGACTTTTCCGGATAGTAGTGGGCTGATTTGAAGAATTTGATAGTGGGAGGTATGGGAATGTTGACTGAGATGTTATGTCGCCAATAAATCTGGAATGACTATTTGTGGGTTGGGAATGGATTTGATCGTTTTTGTTAGCATTTACAAATGAATTTTTTGGTATAAGTTTAATTGCATACTGATAAGAAATATTTTCTCTGACATAACTAATTTAATCTTCTTTTGACGATCAAATTCGGAACATTTATCAAAATCTGTAGTTAGTGATTCCCGTCACAATTGAAACACTTATTGAATGAAGAATTTTCACAAGTTGATGTTATATGCTCCTCATAAATTACACATCGCGGTTTGCTACGACACTTGCCCTCCAACATGCCAATATCTATTTCATCTATAGCGTAAAATAACTTTTAGTATGTATGGGATTACCTTTAAGATTACTTCATTCAAAACTACTTGCTTAGGTAATGATTGAGATCTGAAGGTAACAATCACACTTTTTGTTGGTGGATATTTTACAGAATTATTTTCCTTTACTCCGCGATTTATTCTTTCAATGTTTACGACTTCAAACTGACAATTATTATAGTCGTATGATTTAATTTTATTTTTTAAATCGTCAACGGATGTATCCTTATCTATATCCCTTATTATAGGCTGACGATAAATAATAAATTTAGGTATTTATGCTTCAATATTGTTCTTTTAAATAATTTGCTGCTTCGTAGTCATTAAATTATATTACTTCTACTCTATGTTTTCCTGCTAAATCAATTCGTTTTATTCTATTCTCTAGTTCAGGCCAGTTTTTTAGAATTGAGTCTCCCATTTTTATTGCGTTTCTGCGTGATTCATTTTTGTTTTCTATAATTATTCAAAAAGGTCCCGTATCGATATGTTTATATTTGTATTCTCTACGTTTTTTATCCTCAGTAACGACAACTGCAATGTTATCTATTTCTGATATGTTTTTGTTAACATTTTCGTTATTTTGGTCTTCTGTATTTCCAATTATATTAGTTTTCTTTGGCTTTTACTTCATTAAGCTTACCGAAAAATTCACTAATTGTAATATTTGAAAATTTACTCACAGAATGATGTTTTGCTATATTAATGAATTAATTGATATCATCTGATTATTTGTCATAGTTAGTTTCCATTTCCTCCCTCATGAAACCTTTAAAACCATTTTCACCCGGATCGGGTGGATCCCCGTCTTGAGGTACACTCATTTATAATAGATTATTTCTAAGTGAATATTAAGTATCACCGCAAATTTGTAGAAATTAACAACCGCTTTTAGAGAACTCGAATTTAACGTCTTATCACCGTCAATACTCGAGCCGAACTGAAAAAAAGTAACTGCTACATTTCTGTTGACACATTTTTTTTAAAAATTCCTTTGTATAATGGGAACTATGTCAATGATAGAAATATCAACCCTTTTAGGTTGATATCCCTGATGACGGGTATGGTCAAAAGTGCTCAACTCAATGAATTATATTCATAACTACGAATTATCTTTCAATGATTTCATTTTTAAATCATGCTCTTCTATCATATGTTGCAAGTCTAGGTCCCATTTTTTTTTTCTAAATATTGCATTTTTTGTCATGCTCTTCCTGTAGCTGCATCTTTGGTAAATCCACTTATTCTCTTTTGGAATGGCCCACTGACCCAGCTTCCTTTTTAATGTTTCTCTATGCCTAGTACGACTAGTTACATTAGTGCTTGCATTAGACTGACTTTGTTTTAAAGGGGTTATCGTGAAAAGATACTGAAGGATTTAATAAATGACCAAATTACCAAATTTTGGAATTTGTAAGAGGTACAATTAAAATAATTTTCATTAACTGCTTCTGAAAATATTGCGAAGAATATTTTGGGAAAATTCATCACTAGAATTTCCTTCAATAATTTGGAGGAACAGTTGGAAGAATCAGATCGGCAATAAATAGGTTTCTTACTCTGGGGTAAAAATTAAACGCAGATCCCAATTTTAAAGCGGAATATTCAAAATTTATAAAGGAATATCTCCAGTTAGGGCACATAAATAAAATAAACAATGATTATAATCTCATAGAAAGTAATAATTTTCATTTTTTTCCACCATTCAATAATAAAAATTTCAAGTTTAACCACTAATTACGTGTAGTTTTTGATGGTTTTGCAAGAAGTGATACCGGTATATCTTTAAATGTGGTTTAATTTAGTAGTCCAAAGCTTCAGAATGAATTGTTAGACATTCTTCTAGGTTTTCGTATTTATAATTTTGTTATCATTGGAGATATATGAAAAATGTATTGCCAAGTTTTAATACATGAAAATGACCGACGTTACCAAAGAATCCTATAGAGGGAATCAAGTAACATTGAAATTGACTGTTACGAATTAAATACAGTAACTTATGGAACTTATGGAACCACTTCGGCTCCATATTCGGCTCCATATTTGCTTGTGAGAATAAAATGAAACATACAGTAATCAGTGAAACAATAAATGGTGATTTTCCTACAGAAGATTTGATAACGGGGGCAAATACAAGACACGAACTAATTAATATTCGAAAGCAAATATAATCAATTTTACATTATGCGGGATTTGAGCTGAAAAAATGGTTAAGTAATGATAAATGGAATTAACGTTATCGAAAAACTAGATGATAATATTTCACAAATTGGTGAACATGAAAATAATAAAACACTTGGTGTTCAATGGAATCCACAATCTGATTCCATAATATACACTTACCGACTTAAAATTCGATCCATTCAAAATAATGATTTATTTAAAAATGCTCTTACTTTCAAATGCGGAAGCTGATTTATTTGAATTTTTTAGCAACTTTTAGATAAAATACTGTAGTTTTAAGATTGTTATTCGGACGTCTAAAAGTAATTCGGTATTCGCTGGATATACAGGGGGGAAAAGAAAACAATTTTTTCCTCTACTTTTGACACATCCTGCTAGTAGATCTGCACACAATTGACTTTATCAAGAAGACTGATTTGTTTCCAGCATTTTGCTTTTTCATTTACCTCAATATCTTAATTTTTTTGTGAAATGTGACGGTTTAAAGAAAATGCAACATTCTTAATTATTTTATTCAGTTTTTTATAAACAAATCAAACAACAAATAAACTAATAATTATAACAAATTAATAACGGGTATTTCCCCCACGAGCGCGAATAACTGCATCAATGCGTCGTGGCATACCCTCTATTAGAAGTCGAATCTCCATGTGGTCAATCTGATCCCATTCTTGGACCAAAGCATCTCTCAAAAAATTTAAATTACTTGGAGAAGGAACTCGGTTACGAACTCGTCTGCCCATCATGTCCCAGACGTGCTCAATTTGATTGAGGTCTGGGCTACGTGATGGCCAGTTCATCCTTTGAATTTCTGTTTCGTCCAAATATTGAGATACAAATTATGTGGTCGAGCGTTGTCGTGCTTAAACATGAATTCGTTTCCTATAAACGGTGCAAATGGAATTACATGTGGATCTAGCACATCACGAATATATCGGTTAGCTGTCATTGCTCCGTCGCCAACAATGACTAAATCAGTACGAGCTTTCATGCTTATTGCTTATGCCGCCCCAAACTATTACCAATCCTCCTCCATAACTGAGTCTTGTGGAAAAATTTGCTTGGTCAAACCTTACGCCTCTTCTTCGGTATATTCTTTCATGACCATCTGGAGAACGTAAACAAAACCTTGACTCGTCAGAAAATTAAATCTTACTCCAGTCATCGACATTCCAATGATGCTCCCTGGCAAATCGAAGACGGGCTGTTCTGTGATTCCTAAGTAACTCCGGACCAGTTGCAGGTCTTCTGGAGCGTAATCCATGTTCTCGTAATCGCCTTCGAATCGTTATTTCGTTAACAGCTACTTTGCGTACTCCTTCCAAACGATTTCGAACCATGACAGCAGTAGTATTTCTTTCTCGCAAAACGTTTAACCATCATCTCGAACATTTGTAGAACGTCGTCTGCCAGATCCTCTTCGTCTCGAAAAACTACCAGTCTTGTACCAGAGCAACTGCTCGTGCTGCATCAGTAGGTGTTAAAACCATTATGTTAAATTAAATACTGATAATCAAACTGCAATTGCCAAGCAACGAATATTTGACAGTTGTCATATTGTGAGTTGGCCACAGCGCTCTACTTATTTTGTAGATTATTCTCTACCGTCATTTAAATTATGACCATTTCTAAAATGTTGCATTTTCTTTAAACCGTCACATTTCATAAACAAATTAAGGTATTGTGGTAAATAAAAAAACGAAATGTTGGAAACAAATCAGTCTTCTTGATAAAGTTAATTGTGTGCAGATCTACTAGCAGAATTAACCTACAGGGTGTGTCAAAAGTAGAGGAAAAATTGTTTTCTCTTCTCCCCTGTATATGAGGCGAGTACTAAATTACTTTTAGATGTCCGAATAATAGCCTTGAAACTACAGTATTTTATGTAAAAATTACTAAAAAATTCAAATAAATCAGCCTCCCCATTTGAAAGTTATAGCATTTTTAAATAAATCATTGTTTTGAATGGATCGAATTTCAAGTCGGTAAGTGTATAAAATGACTGTTATGTCTTTAAATAAAAATCAAATAACTAAAAGATCAATTGTCTTAGCAATATGTCAGGTTTTTGACCCTTAGGGTCTTCTAGGACCTTTATTAATTGGAGCTAAATTAATTATTCAAGAAATGTGGAAATTGAAGATAACTTCGGATAAAACTATTCCACAAGATTTATACACTAAATGGTGCATATTCAAAGATGATTTAATTCATTAAAAAAATAATAGGAATCCCAGACAAGTTTTATTTTCTAATTCAAAAATAATTTAGCTTTATGGTTTTTCTGACTTAGCAGAGTATGCATATGGTGCACGTGTCTTTAATGCATTAGACCAGATGATCTAATTAGATCCAATATTTCATGTGCAAAAACACGAGTAGCTCCAATAAAGCAAATATTCTTGCCTAGGCTTGAGTTGTGTGCTGCAGTTTTGCTCGCAGAATCAATGAAAAGGGTAGGCGATTTAATAAATATAAAATTCATAAAATATATAGTTGGTCAGATTCTACTGTAACACCATCTTGGATACGAGGCGAGCCAAGAAAATTCAAGACCTTCGTAGCCAGCCAAGTTGGACAAATCCAACAGCTCACCAACATTAATAATTGGTATCATGTAACATCGGCTCAAAATCCCGCAGATTTGTTATCTCGAGGTACATACTCCCAATATTCATTTAATTTCGTACTGTGGTGGCATGGACCTCCATTGTTTAAAAAGGGGGTATCTACATGGAATCTTAATACTTTTCTTACAACAAATAATCCTTCAAAACTGAAGCTATGTAATATTTTGTTATCATTAGATTCTTTGAATCTCTTCAATAAATATTCCTCGTTATTAAAATTACAAGCTGTTACTGGATTTATATTTCGATTTTATTGTAATTCCAGATTACCAATGAAACAACGTAAATTAACCAAGAATTAAAGTGTTGAAGAAATGAAGTTTGCATTATTGTTATTGGTGAAATTAGCCCAACAAATTAGTCAACAAATGGAAGCCGTTTTAAACTCCCGACCCATTTCCCCATTATCTTCCGATCCTGAAAATCTTCCGCCGTTGACTCCAGGGCATTTTTCAATTGGACGACCACTAATGTCCCTTTCATAATTTAATTCGACAGAAACATCAACCAATAGACTCACTAAATATCAACATATTCAGAAACTGGTCCAGCCTTTTTGGAATCGTTGGTATAAAGAATATATAACAGGGCTTCAAAAACGAATGAAATGGAAGACTAGCAGTTCCAAAATAATCGAATATGGCGCCCTAGTTGTCATAAAAGACGATAATTCACCTCCATTGGAGTGGCAACTGGGAAGAATTATTCACCTCCACCCAGGTTATGACGGTGTAGTTAGAGTTGTCAGTATCAAGACCCAAGGTGGTATTATCAAACGATCAGTATCCAGAATTTGTCTTCTTCCAATTAAAAGCGATAACTTCCAAGGTGCCCGGCATGTTACGTATCCTGACGATATAGCGGAGAAAGATGAAAAAAATGAATGGTCAACAACTGTCATTGATAATAATTTTGATAGATATAGGTACTATGTCTTTGTATTAAATTTGGAATAAAAAATAAATATTTAAACAAAAATAGTATACAGTCCACAAAACTATCAACAAAGGTATTGTTGAAGAGTGTGTTATCGATGAAAATCATAACACCACTCAAAATTTACAGAAAATGCACTGAATTAACTGTTTTGGGATATTTGGAATGTCCAACTTTTCTGCCAAAGCTAATCCCAAGCAGTTTACTTAAACCACGCACTACTTCAGTGAAATATTCAGTCTCTAAATTCCGGTTACAAATAAAACACATCATTTCTTTCTTATTGACTGAAATTTGTAGTTATCTTTCTCGGTTTCTGAAAATATATGCTTCATTAAAAATCACTATAACATAATTATAATTTACTATGCAATGTATTTATTAAAAACACGTGCTAATATTTTAATGCCAAAACCAAAACCAAAACAAAATTGAGAGCTCATCGCTACTGCGCATTCGCGCACACACCGACACGACACACACTCACCCAAAACAGTTTCCATCGTTCGAAAAATTGTTTCAATGCCGTCTTATTATTTAATATAATTTTTATTGAGATACTTGGTTTTTACACATTAAATCTATTAACTGAGCTTCACCACCGTCAAGATGTTCACATTGTGAAGAATACTAATTTTATCTCAAGGTTAGGCAATAAAATCATAAATATTGAAATTTCTAACAATCAAAAGATTATCATAAATCTAGAATCTAATTTGACTTTTCTAAAGTCAGAAATAATTCAATTAACATCAAAATATATATTTAATAACTTTCGATTTTATCAAAAAAAATCATAATAAGATTTTTTATCTACAACTGTTATATGACGGGTACGATTTGACACTATTTTCAATGTCATAATGACGTATATTACCGCACTAGTGCGTTTTTTAATACATCACCGCACTAGTGCGATGATAAGAATCTTGAAAAATATTAAAACTAGAATTATATATTTTATATAACACTGGAAGCTGCATTTTCAATTTCCGGAAGGAGATTGTCTTCGCTTGAACTCATTTTTATAGATTTTTATCCATTCAACTTTGACAGTTTGATGACATAACTAATTTATTTCATTTCCACGGCTTTGTTTGTCTTTGTTGCTTTGGTCACAGAATATAATACACAGTACTTTATGTTTTTATGTTTGCAGTTGATATTATTAAAAATATGTTGGATTGATTTTTTTTAACTCTATGATATAGGTACTGTTAATAATACTAATAAACAATTGTAGATAAAATTTTGTACGTAATACCTTTGATAGGAATTATTAACGCACTTATTTGATTAAACGACTTGGCCTACGGCCTCGTCGTGCAAACTTCACATGCGTGCGTTAATAATGTCCATATCCCACTAATTACGTAAATAACTATTATTCAACAAAAAACAAAACGCCGTGACTAGGAGTACATTGGATGTGCGAATTTATTTTGTACATCGGCCTCGTGCGTTGATCGAAGCGCGCCTATTCAAATAATATAACCTAAAAAAGCTTGTCTTTCGTCTGGTTTGTTTACATTATTTTGGAATTTGGATCTTGTATCATACATGATAATATTCTGTTGTCTCTGACTTGAAATAAAATATAAGTTGTGTTTATTGTGTGATATTGTTTCCAGGTTTTGTCATATAGGTACTTTATTAGAAATAAAAATGAAAGTAGAGGCTATATTCAACAGTGAGGAAGAATTTGTGACGGAATTAAAAAAAGTTTTTATTACAAAAGTAGTACAAATCTGAAGACCGCAAGAAATAAAGGTGTGCATAGACATATTAATCCCAGTCAGCCCTATCAACTTTTATTTTGTTACATACGTGGTGGGAAAAAAGTTCAAAAACAAGCCACAGATAACACTCGCAACACAAGGTAAGATGGTTTAGCTTCTATATAAACATCTTGCAACAATTTCAGTACTTTTTCTCTTCCTAGGACCTTTCAAGAAAATTGTCCAGCAAATATCAGATTAATTGTTTCTGGAGATGGTAATCATTTAACAATAGCTAATACCAATTTCAATCATAATCATGAAACAACAGAGGTAAGTGTGGGAACTTGTTACAATGTTTAGAATGTAACTTACAATTTTTACTTTTGTTATAGGCTCTTCATAAACATTTATCACAAAATCGCAAATTAAACCCAGATGAAAAATATAAGTTGAAGAATTTCTTAAAGCTGGTGGTAATGAAAAGAAAATAAAACAAATAATGGGATGTGAAACAAAGAAAATGATTTTATTGAAAGACTTACGGAATTTGGAATATAGTAGAAAATCTAAAGATAATTCACTAAATACTGTGGTTGACTTGCTCCAGCAGACTTATAGTAAGTATTTGTTTAAAGGCTATGAATTTCAAGTTTGGGTGTACTTATTAAATTGTTGGGTTTTTGACTAATATGTACTTATTTTTAAATTAGTAATAAATATTAGATTTACTTACTAATTAATTTGTAATTCAACAATGTATTGCTCTTAGAAAGTTTGAATGTATCTTTAATTTCAGGTGCAGATTGTGAGATTTTGGTGGAAAACAATGTGTTGAAAGAGATTTTTTTCCAAACGAATCAAATGATTTCCTTCATGAAAGCATATCCAGAATTTGTTGCAGTGGATGCCACCTACAAGTTATTAAATATCCGAACACCAGTTTACATAATTTTATGTGAGAATTGAAATGGAGGGTCAGAAATTGTTGCTGTGGCTATACTTGTTTCTGAAGACAAGAAAAGTATGGAATGGTTTTGAAATACTTTTAAGGAGAAGAATCCATCTTGGATAAATAATCGTGTTATAATGAGTGATAAAGATCGGCTTGAAAGACAAGTTTTAAAAGACAGTTTTCCAAATTCTAACGTCATCATTTGCATTTTTCATCCATTGAAAACATTCAATAAAGAAATTAGCTGTGAAAAGATGGGTATAACCCCAGGACAAACAGATTTTCCAAAAAATGTTATATTCACAAAGTGAGGAAGAATATGATGACCTCTACAGTAAAATTGATGAGCTTTTACAAGCAGTAATAGAGTATTTCAATTCCAATTGGCATTTAATTACAGATGATTGGAAACTAAATCATATTTTTTTAGAAAATAGTCTAAATAATACAACTTATAATAGATTGGAAAGTATTAATCAAAAATTAAAATCAGTTATTGCCAAAGATTTATCACTGATTGACTTTATTGAAAACTTTTTTTTACTATATCATGGAATGTAAGAAGAAAGAGATCAGGTATCTGCATATAAGTATTTTAAATTTCCGTTACAAAGATTTAAAGCAGCCCACAATTGTTGTATAGTAACATATTAACCAATTATGCCTATAATTATGTACATAAAGAACTTGAGCAGTACAAAAAATTAAGATAATATCAGAAGGAAACGAACTATACTTTACAATTCTGGCTGGAACAAGAACTATTAAAGCTACCGTGGATAGTTGTACTTGTAGAGTACGCATTTCTCTGGTTATACTATTAGACTATGAGCCCATGGGGAAAAAAGTGTCGCGATTTGAAACAGCAGCAAACCCATTCAGAACGATAGTTTATCATGCCACCATCTGTTCCAGCACTATGGCGTACATTTTCTCTTGTGCAGAAAAGCGCAGTGGAAAACTGAAAATTTCATTTTTCACCCCCTGAAACCGTGATATGAAACTGTACGCTGTTTGTAACATTTAATAGTAGAATCATAGGAGATCGGTCCAGACTCTATGACGTTCAAAAATAATTGTTCGGAAAATCTAGGAAATTTTTTGAAAACCCTCATTTTTTACCCCCCGAAACCGTGATATGAAACTGTACGCCGCTTGTTACATTTGATAGTAGAATCATATTAAATCGGTCCAGACTCTATGGCGTTCAAAAATAATCGTTCGGAGAACCTGGGGAAATTTTTTAAACCCTTATTTTTTACCCCCCGAAACTGTGATATGAAACTGTACGTCGCTTGTTACATTTGATAGTAGAATCATAGGAGATCGGTCCAGACTCTAT
>CAJUYH010007860.1:0-13744 GCA_910591685.1 Galerucella tenella | reverse complement strand
TAGGTTGTGTTTACTGGTTTCCAAGTCTAACACGTCGGTAAGTGATTCACTTACCGTTCAGACGTCGGTAAGTAAATTACTTACCGACGTCCTAACCCTACATACATTTAAGTGGTCCTAAATAATATATTACTTCATTCCTTACACAAAATGAACAAAAAAAATAAGAAGATTTATATTTCTTGAATGAACAGAACAATATAAAAAGTAATAAATAGCAAAAACAATTTCACCAAAATGTCAATTATATTTTAAATTGATCGAGAAGTATAAATGTCACTTTTGACATTTCGTTCATTCCGAAGAAATTTAAATTACTTTATTCGAAGTTTATCTTAATACGATCGCCCAAAAAATGGTATAAGTATGGTCTCCAGCAAAATTGCTGTCGACCGGTAAACATCCCTTACCGTTCTTGATACTTAATATACTATTAAAATCTGTCAGTTTAAATATGTCAATTCAAATATGTTTCAAACTTTTATATCTGTCACTGTCAATACAATTGTGTTTGTAGTATCGGTTGTTATGGACAACGAGCGATTTGCCATTTTTTACGCTCGGCGAGCGTAAAGTAACTCTTCCTCAAGAAACGTCAACTTTTCGTTGTCATTGCAAGCGAAAAAGCCTACTTTTCAATGTGATTGTAGAAAATAGTATATTGAAGTATAAGTGGATATTAAGGTCTTTAAAACACGCGCGATTTTTCGAGCACGACGGCGAAGCCGCACTTTTCCGCACTAGTGCGGAAAAGTGACTCATTCCGCACTAAAATGAGTGCGGAAAAGTGGACTTTTCCGCACGCTAGTAGGAAAAAAGTTTTGACGTTACATACTATTCCTGTCACATTATAATAAAAAAATTGTCATTTAGGCATGATTTAGACTTTAGACCATAGATTTAGACTTCGTTTCTCGAGTTGTTGATGTTGCCACGGTAACTTTAAAACACGCGCGTCTCTTAAAGTTCGATTTAAATACGCTGAGGCGTGCTTTAAATAGGTAAAATGGTTCACTAATGAAAAAAAACATTTTTTACTACTATTTTTTAACACTAAATACTAACAAAAAAAATGCGAAAATCTGAACACTATTTTTCATTTGATATTCGTTAGTTTTAATTGATTCTATTTTCAGTCAAGCGGAAAATTTACCGGGGACTTCGGAAATAAGCATATTTCTGGATTCGAGAACAGACCTTTCAGGAGAATCACCAAAGAGGTGAAGTATATGAAACTTTTAATGTGCATAATTTTACGCTAACAGAACTACTGAATGATTTCATTCCAATCATTGGAAGACCAAAAAAAAGGTATTAGGCCGCCCAGGGCAAACAATTCAATTTGGACAGCTGGTGAGCTTTGTATTGTCTATTCGTAAGTATTATCAAATGGGCATCTGATTTTTCCGAGAAAAAAAAATAAAAAAACACGTTGCTAAGTAGGTGATATTTGAACAAGAAGCATGTGTGATGGTGGCAACAGAAATCCGAGTCAGGCGTGCGATTTTCGAGTTCACACGAATATTATGCGTGATCGGTTATTTCCACGTGAATTTTGTCGTATACGGTGCTAAATGTGTATTTTTCAACACCGTTCGAATAAACGTTCGTACACGAAGAATTTAGCAGCCGGCAACCGCATAATCGTATGGTCTTGTCACTTGTGACATTTGAGAAACAAAGAATATACCTTATCTAAGAAGTTCTAATAGTTCTATGCAAAGAATATACCAACTACTTTATCAAGTGTGCCCAAACTGGCCTTTGATATTACGTATTTAGCATTCTTCCTTTATTATTGTTTGTTGTTGAAAAATGTTTATTACTTCTAAAGCGACAGGTTTTGTAAGTCTATAAAGTTCTACAAATTGCCTTTCTGAATATTCCTCAAAAGGATCAATAAATGGGTTAAAGATCCTAGGAGGTCTATCTGCTAACTCTTCCGCTTCTTGTATAGCGTTTATGAAGTTTAAATGAATTAAATCATCAAAACCTGCCATATTATAGCTGATTATATCATTTTATTATTCAAATCAATGACATACCAAACACAAATATTTTCAATCTAGGTTAGGTAAATTTACACTTTCCATGCACGAAAACATTTATTCGAATGAAATAAACCCACTCGAAACAAGCCATACGAAAGTATTCGTATACGATTACCGTTTAACCATGTCGAAAATTAGGTCATTTAAATTTCATACGAAAATGGCCATTTTTCGTACACGATTTACTCCATAATGGTTTCGAAAATCGCACCCCAGGACGAGGATTTTTGCACTGCACGAATTCATTTTATTGAAAAATGTCACTTTGCATTGTGTTTTTTCGATTTTTATTCCACCGGAAAAATTGAAATGGATGCCCGATTGGTATTTGACAAGACTATTTCATAAGTAATAGATTATTCTGCATACCTACACATACCTTACAAAACGTACTACCTATTATAGATGCATACATAATAAATATGTAGGTATTATTTGAAAACTGGAAAAAACATGTGATTTAGTTAATCAGAAAATACTATAAACTTAAATTTTTATGGTACAATTGAAATACAATTTTTATGGTAGGTACAATTAAAATATAAATAATTGCAATTTTTGTATACAGCGGGAGTATTGTTTAAAATATTTGTTAACTCATTAATAACATTGGGTGTAAGTAAATCATTAATGTTGTTGATGGGTCAGCTGTGAAGTGAGAAGCTCGAGAAGTGGCTGCAGGATATTCTGTTTTCTGTTTTTTAGCTGGATGTTCTGAGGCGTCACTTCAAAGGGTGTTTATGATGTAGGAATAATGCTCATTATCCATTTGCAGATAAGGATTAGTTGAGTTAACTGAGCTGTGGCCAGTAATTTAAATTAATTAATGTTCACCCACCCCTCTTTTATAGCCAGGTTGAGGTTACTAACTGCTGTCGACCGCACAGAGTGGTACGTTATTTTTATTTCTATTGTATTTAATTCTGCCTTTTCTGCTGCTTCTTTAGTCAATTTCGAAAGTTCGTCTTTCCTTAGTGGATTGTTTTTGTACCATCCACTTGATTGTTTTTTTATTCCATGATTGGTATTTTGAAAATACGGACTGGACAAAAGGTGTTGGGGACGTTATTTACAATCGGCCATTTTTTTCTCCACTTTGGGGTGTTTTCATGAAGAGAGCAGTTCATTGTACTTTTTCTGAAAGTAGGATTTTTGTTATTTTCAAGAATATGTTACTATGTTAACTACCTGTTTTAATACCACTTTCTTCTTGGAATAATGAACTCTGCAATCGACTGCTTGTCCACCTCTCCAGGCAAGTTCTCATGGATCAATATGGTACAGTTTTCGCTGGAGTATTGCCGGGGTGTCTTCTTCCAATAATAAACCATTCTGTAATATTCTTCCAATTTCAATGAAGTCGAGCTCGATTCCCTTTTATTGGCACACATTACAAATTTCTTCGTTTCGCATTACGCGCTTTCCTACTAGACTTTGATAAAATCTTCAATTTGATCAACCATTATTTTCCACTTTATTAAATATACATTGTCTACTTCACTAGTTTTTTTGTAATTTTTACCGATTCTTTCTTCATTTTCCACGCCCAATCGTTCAGGATTAGGTTCAGTTGTTCTAAACTTGTAGTTTCCATATTGACGTATTGGTTCTACGTTACAATATTCTCAATCGCCAGATCAATATTAGTCATAGAATCACTTCCAAAGTGACTCATTTTCACTACATAAGCTGATTAGCGTCGTTTTCTGGTGTCCTAGAAGACCATAATTACTTTTATTCTCAACTATATATGTAATGCTGTTATAACGTCATTGGAGGTTGGAGAGCTTCATATTAGACACTTTTACTTTCCGCCCTCACAACCCGCCCTACAAAATAATGTGATCGTTACCTAATATTACCTATTTTAGATGAATATTTTTTATATTCAAAATGTAACACATTGATAAATGTAGGGGTACAATCCATCAATTCCTCATCGGATGACATTTTTCTCAATTTATTATTCGCGAACTTAATATCCATCAGACTCTTTATCTGACATTTATTTATATTGGCGACAGTTGTCAAATGTGATATTTTAAGTGTGTTCAGAACAGAACAGATATTTATTAATTTTTTTTCGGGATATGATGGATGTGAATAAAATAGTATACAAACCTCGGTGAGAAGTTTCATTCCTGTCTCGAGATAATAGCTACCCTTGAAACTGCGCGTCTCGGTTAACTAACTAATCTCTCGACAGTAATGAAACTCTTCCCTCCTGGGTGTGTAATATACTAATTTATCAATCAAAGATATTGTAATTTTTGGTGACAAAAGCTGTCAAGTTTTTCCGCGAGTAAACTCAAAAAAACGGCTGACTGGTGCTGTCAGTTTTTCCATATAGAAACAATTTGTAATTCAAAAGTGTGAAATAGTCAATGGTAAACAGTGTTCGGCGATTTATTATCTTTTATGAATACGCTGTGGTTTGACTTTTTGTTCCTTTGAAAACATTCATTGGATTTCAACCACATTTGAGAAATTGATGAACTCATAGATATGGATATAAATAGTTATTTGGTATTTTCACACAGTTTTTGCATGAAAGTGCAGATGGAAGTTTACATTCCTACAAATATTTTGAATTTGGCTTTGTGCCAAAGTAGGATCTACTTCAGTTTTAGTAGGAAATGTATGTATGTATGTATGTATGTATGTATGTATGTGTGTATTTTGGGGTGACATTCACTGAGACCTAAGAGATCTATTGTGCCCCCTTACTTCTACTCAGTTTCTGACGAGAGTCTCAGAAACTAGTAGTTCCTTTAGTCATATTTCCCGGAGGAATTTTAGGATGTCTGCAGGCTTCAACTTAGGCAAATGTTCCTCTTCTATCCAGTAATCTCCTAGGTGCTGTGCTCTAGGATTCTGAAGTGCTGTGCAGTTGGAAAGTATGTGGATGGAGGTTTCTTCTTCCATTCCACAAAATCTGCATTCTTCTTCCTCCACTATTTTGAGCTTTTTCAGGTGCCCATTCAGGCGACAATGTCCCGTTAGGATCCCTGTTAAAACTCTCAGCGCAGTTTTACTTTGACTTATGCATTCTTTTGATCTCAGCAGGTTGTAGTCACCCAGAAGAGTCTTTGATTGTATAAGCCCTACTAGATCTTTCCAATGGTCAGATCTTCTCTTTTTCTCGGCTTTACTTATTTGATCCAATATTACATTGGGGCTGATTCCGCAAAAGGGTTCAGGCCCCCAGAAAGGTATTTCAGTCCCCCTCTTTGCTAGTTTATCTGCTATTTCATTTCCTTCTATTCCAGTATGTCCTGGAATCCATAGTAAGGTGACTTTGTTGCTTGACTATCTGAAATTATGATAATCCTTTATTTTCTGTATCCTTTATCAATATTGAACTGGGCGCACTTTCTTATGGCGTGGATTTCCGCTTGAAAGATACTTGGGGTTTTTCCCAAGCTTTCAGAGTGTTTGGTTCCTGGCCCGAACACTACTATCCCAGTTCCTTCTATTGCTTTTGAGCCGTCTGTGTACCATTGAATGGCATTCTTTCCAAGTCTGGTAATGATATTTGGATCCCATTCCTTCTTGTTGCTCATTTCCGTAACGAATTTCTTTGAAAGATTATACTTTTTGATCATACCGTCTTGTGGCATGTCCCAGGTTGTCTGATTTCTAAGAGGTGAGGAGGTGGTTTTTTTTAATGATTCCCCCTCTACTTAGTCTGTATCTTGTTCTTTCTGCAACACTTTCCACCACCATATGTAGAGGGGTGAGGTTGTAGTTGTAGTAGGAAATGTAATACTCAATTTAATTATTTTGAATGTTATATTAGCATGAAAAAAAGTACCTGAGCAACCTCTTTTCTGTAATGATATTGTTGATGGTAGACCAATGGTATTGTGTGATCAAGTGAATGATTCAATTTTGATTGCGAAAATTCAAAAACTATTCCCCACGACCAAGCCTACGACTTATGTTATAGCAGGGTGTTTGAAAGAAGCTTAATTATTTTAGTGTAATTTAAATGAATGAATTTTATTTTTAATGTATGTGTTAATATATATAATAATAGTCTATTTGAGTTACCCATGTGATATTAACGTTGGAATTATTTCATGTTATGTTAACATTTTATTGTTTAAAATTTTAGATAACTTTGTTCATAAAATTCCAGAGATTTTCCTTGATAATAAAGCATATTCGTATCTCTAGCTTATTTAAATACAAATAGGTATGTATATCTAGTTATAACTAACGAAACATGAATGTTTATAATATGTAGGCTCAACGTAACCAAAAGCTGGTCCTAAATTACATATGCTGCGGAAAATTGTATAAAACTAAACTTTTCATATTGTTTATTATCATCATCAACACACAAGACAATCCTTGAAGCCAAATAAAATCACCTTTCTCCAAAATGAGCACTCTAGTGTAAACCAAAAGAACAAAACCATATTTTTATTTGCCCTGGGAGGCCAATTGAATTTCATTTGATAGGTCTCTGGATCGTGTGATTAACCCTATTCAACCTATAAATGTTTTGTAACGAGTTTTTTCGGTCTACAACAATTATTTTCTCTTCGTAGACGCGGAGAATATTTCTCTTTATTCTGCTTGATTCATTCTCTTTAAATTTTAGATACACAACCAAATGTTACTTGAAACCAAAGACAGTTCCATATTGGTACAATGAGAATTTGTTATTGTTTATCAATTCTACAAAAAGGATTTATAAGCAAAAAGTATATTTTAAGGTATGTAGGTATATTTTGTTTGTTATTAAAAAAATATGTTTTGTAACGTTTTTTCCATTTTATTTCTAGCATTGCATATAAACATAACTATTATTATTCACCTCATCAACATTCTTGTTTTATATGTATTATGGATGTGGTCGTTGTTTTTATTGATTTGTCATTTCACTTTCCCATTTAATATTTTTATTGATGTGTGATAAACGGTTTCACCAATAATCATCGCATGTCTTCTTATCAGTTATCAGTACATAAAGACGTGATTGATAAGAAATTTGTAGATATATATTAATAGAAATATTCATATTTCACGAGCGTCGATTGAGTTTCAACCAAAAGGGGCATTTTAAAATAATAAGAAAATTGAGGCAAGTGTGCTTATTTCCTATGAAACTTCGATGAAATCACTACTCCCCATACAAAAAATATGGAGATTTATCTAAATTAGTTTTGAACCATTTTGAACTTTTTTGTGTGACGAACAAAGAGCCCATAGCAGAGGATCCGAACTGAGATCGTCCTTCACCAACGTGTCAACCAAATGAAAATAATATTTTATTGAGTGAAATAGGTTTCTGAACAAAATTTAATTGGCCAGCCCTTTCAAAAATGTTCAAAATTATTCTTAATTAAATTAATGAAATATATTTTTTTCAATTTCAACGGTTTGTTTACCAAACAAAACAAACTCCAATGAAAAGTTGATGATATAAATATACAGCATGCAACACCTCAGTAACTTACCTTTTTCTTGTCCATATTACCTGACAGCTGCGTTCAAGCAGGTGAATTGATATTAGTAATTGCATTCATCTGTCAACCAATCGAGACTAGTTTTAAAATTGAGATAATTTAATAAAAAATAACGTATAGTAGAAGGTTTTAATCGTCGAAACGATATTTGTGAAAAACAATTTTCGGACGGCTTGTCATTGAAATCAATAATTAAAGAGGCACTGTTTTTGCATGAAAAAAACACTATTTCTCCGTAATTTTTAATTTATTTTCACTATACAAGTGTTTCCTCATTAGATTGCTCCAAAATATTGCTCTGTAGTTAATTTATTCCCCCTTGTCCTTACTATAAGTATAAAACCTGCGCACTCTCTTACAGTTTACCTTTTCTATAGCGGGGAATAACACGCGCAATGTCTCTGTCTGATAATTTTCAATTACAACTCCTATCTGTGACCAACTTTTCTTAACCCTCCGGTAGTCGCGCGAATTTTTCTTTCAAGTTTAGTCGCGCCGGAGTCTGAGACCAGGTGGGAAAAAAAATATTAAATGATTTTTTAAATTTTTTATTTTGTAAGAATACGGTAATATAATGAAAAATACACAGTTTTAGTGAATTTTTTTTATTAAAACTCATTTAACAAATGCTTAACATTGGTTTGAAAAAAAGACTCATGAAAAAAACATACATTCAAATATAACCCTACTAAAAAAATGGCACATTCTATTAAGATCAGCAAGATTTAAAAATGGTAACTAAATGTATAGTGAACATATTATAACAAAAAACCTAGAGCCAACTTTTATTACTGTGCTGCCCTGCAGTTCTGACAAACACAATAATATGCCCTAAACACATATAGGTACTGCACTTATAACAATAAAATCTTGTTTTGCTATTTTTCCTCCATCCATCCTATATCATCCAGAAGATTTTGCAAATATTCTTGGTCCTTTTTATAGCAAGCCATGGATATAATTTAACATTTTTTTCTAAATACAGTGATCAAATAACATAAAAAACAAAAAATACCTTTTTAAAATTTTGTATCACAGCAGGTCGCGCCGGTCTCAGACACCCGAAATGATTATTTCTGTACACACATTCACCCAGTAACGACTAAAACACGACTGAAGGTCAACTGTAACGATAGATGAAGGTACTGAAGGGCTCAACCGAAAATGACTAAAAGCCGATTTATTACAACGCAAAAAGTGACGACCCGGTCTCACAGACAGCGGTGCGACTACCGGAGGGTTAAGCAGCTCATACTACGTTCTTTGTTATTAAATTATCTTTATTTTCAAACTATATAGTTCATGAGGAAAGTCTCTGAGAGTAGCTACTTCAGTCCTATTTCCCGAAGGAGTTTTAGGATATCTACAGGCTTTAACTTAGGTAACCGTAGATGTCATTTCGTATTTGTCAGTAATAATTACCCAATGATTCAATTTTTTTTGCATTCCTTAAAATATGCTCTTCAATACTAATTATATGATTCAGGTAAATCATTTATACATACGTGAATGATAATAAATATAATTTAAATCTTAAAGTTTTGGTATCCTTCAGTTAATGTACCAACACCGCTTGGATCGGATTTACACCTTGGTTGACAGATGTTTGTTTTGTCATTGTATAAAATATTTCATCGTCTGGATATATTCTTGATTTTGTGGAGCGATTTGAAAATATTCAACTGAGCCAATTTTGATACTTCGTTTAAATTGTATTAACCAAATGGTAAATCGTTGTGTAGTATGCAAAAGAAAATACAAGAGTGGTGTTTACAACCACCGTACATAGACAATGAATAGTAAGTAAGTAATCCTCCTCCCAGCGCAGCACTCGGTCTCCGATGATACTCTTTTTCGGAATTTTGAAGTTTCAATCTAGCGAGAAACAGATACCATTGTCTAATATACTGTGTATCTGTGTGTAGTTGGGAAGTACGAGCCGAATTAATTGTATACAGGCTGGACTGTCTTTGCCGTGAAGTATTCAATTATTATTACGGGATATTTATTGGAAAGAAGAGAAACATTGTATGGGAGCGACAATAATAAACCTTTTTAAAAACACCCCTGTGAAAATTTCTCATCAAGTTACTCTTCATCTCTTTATTAAAGAGTGCGTTTATTTACACAAAAAGATTCGCAAATCGCGACATGAGAATTGAAATATCTTATTGAATAATTTGTAATTATTGTTTATTCATGTGGATTTGATTATTTCTATTTATATATATTTGTACATTTTTGACTATAAAAATATTTAATTCATGTGATGTGGTAAAAGCTATTCTAATCAATGCTTCTAGTTTATTTCTTATAATTCTAAGTTCCCAATTAAATACTAGAACTTACAGTATGTACATAACAAAACAACATGGATTTTCAAATGGTTTTTTAACAACGTACAATTTTAATAACCCCCGTACGTCCGTACCAAACATCACCATACATTCCATCTATAAATCAACAAGCTGTAAAGTGCAACATTTCACATGTAAACAAGTCCTAAACCGCCGAGATGTTGGCATCAAACAAATCGTGTTATCAGTATTGTGGCTTATTTTTCTAGTCTAGATATTCATTGATCAAAGGTTAAAGTTGTAGTATTTTTTTTAAGGAAAAATTATTGCCAATCATATGGTCAGAAAGAATGTGGACTGAAGTAATTCATTATAATCACCCAACTAAAATGGCCATGGTGGACATTCCTTTAACTGACATTTACATACCTCTTAATGATGTAGAAGCCCGTGGATGAATAATCAGTACCAAAAACAGTGTCTAGCATTCCTTAGGTTATAAATATTTGTTACCACTAACCCAGTGCGATGCGTACAAAACTCCATGTCATTGACTGTCCTTGGAGATGTGATTTTTATAATTTGTGAAATTTTAATGTCAAATTAAATATATACATAATTAAACCATTTTCATATTTTTTTCAACAGTCTGTTTCACCTTTAGGTTTGTGAAAAAAACAGAAATAGAGAGAAAGAAAACCACCTAGGCAATGAACACTTGAGTGGAGCTGAGTATTGTTTTCAATCGGGTATAGCATTACCCTGAAAAAGTTACATTTTATTATAAGGTTTAAATGAACAAGTTGCTTTTTCTAGAAAAAAATAGTATATTGTTTTATTAGGAGTAAAAGTATAACTTTTTGTGGCGAGTCTGAATGTTTGATGGCCGAACAATTTCAGACGAGCCACAAAAAGTGGCTATTCAGAGAATAATAATTATAAAACTGCGCACTACATTTCCGTGGTTACTGGTTTTGTGATTGCCAAGTCAAAAACAAATTTGACAGTTCAATAATATTTTATAATGTCAGAAATATTGTGAGTGATTTAAAGCAACAATTGGACTGTGCATTTTTGGTAAGTACTTGAGCATCAAAATTTCGTTTGTTGTAGTAAAGTGTACTGGAATTTTCTTTTAGATTATATTATGTCGGATTCAGAACCCAACTGTAGGTACACCGCCCGACGTTGTTGACATTGCTAAGGCAGCTACGAATGATTTAATTCCAACTAAGTCAAGTAGAGTTTATAATCATGCTTACGAAAGATTTCTCACATGGTGCAATCTAAATTAAAAATGAAGAGTTCAACAATGTGGTCTCAGTATTCCATGATAAAATCATTACTGAATATTAAACATGGATTAGATATTAGCAAATATATGAAACTACGTGCTTATCTGAAGAAGCAGAATGAAGGGTATACTCCCAAAAAATCAAAGATATTCACAAAAGACCAGTTTGAAGATTTTTTAAATAATGCACCTAATGAGCAATATCTAGGAATTAAGGTTAGTTATAATATTCTAACCTGCATAAATACAATCAAGTTTTTAAATACATACTACTTTTAGGTTGTTCTTATAATGGGCGTATCTGGAGCATGTAGATGCGATGAAATGGTGAACATGACAATAGACGATATAAAAGATTTAGGATCTGTTATTCATATAAAGATTCCTGATAGTAAATCTAAAAAGCCACGATCGTTCACAATTATTGGAGAAAAATATATAAATCTTTACAGAAAATAAATTTTTTTACGTCCACAAGCTATGGAAAGTCGACGCTTTTTTTTTTAATTTCAAAAGGGAAAATGTTATCGCATGGTCATGGGAATTCATACAATTAGTAACGTACCCAAAACAGTAGCAACTTATTTAAAACTACCGAATTCAAAAGATTACATCGGCCATGCGTTAAGAAGAACTTCAGCTACTTTGCTTGTGGATGGAGGAGCTGATATTACTTGTTTGAAACGGCATGGAGGTTGGAGGTCGAGCACTGTCGCTGAAGGATACATTGAAGACTCTTTGTCTATTAAAAAACAAACTGCAGAAAAAATGTTGATGTCGAATTCTTCTTCACTGTACCTGAATGCAGCTTCTCATGAGCGAAATTATGTCGACGTTGATGTAACAGAAGCAACAACAAGTAAGGAGTCACGGGAAATTTTGTCGATGAACTCTTTCAACTCTGCACAAAATTCGCTTGAATTGGAAGTGAATAAATCAGGTACTGCATTAAATATGTGCGGTGCAACCTTAAATAACTGTAATTTTACTATTAATAATCATTATCGTTAATAAAGTCTAAAAGTTCAACTAATAATTATTTTCCCTGTTAAAAATTCTACTTTTTTGTACGGCCGTCAGCGTACAAAAAAGTACTTTTGTCCACGACCACCTAATAATAAGTCGATATTTTACCTCCTTACAAAAGGTATATGGTACCCATATATCTACTAGTGAATTATGGTTTATAATACACTGGAGTGTATTATGGTTCATAATTCACGACTAGAGATGGGGGTACAATATGAAATAAACTTTTAAATCTGTGTATTCTGTTCAGGAAATTTGTTTCTCAAATATATCGTATCGATAAAATATCGAAATCTTTAGTATTGATCACAGACATATAAAATTTTTTATATGTCTGTGGTATTGATACTTTTCATAA
Organism: Galerucella tenella; assembly: GCA_910591685.1. NCBI lineage: Eukaryota > Metazoa > Arthropoda > Insecta > Coleoptera > Chrysomelidae > Galerucella > Galerucella tenella. The sequence goes on along the minus strand of CAJUYH010007860.1, from coordinate 1,238 downwards.
CGACATTTTCTAGTATTAAGTATTTCAAAACAACATATTTATAACGGTACGTTGTATTGATACTTTACACGGTATCGCCCATCTCTATATATGTCAAATTATTTAATTTTGACGTTAGTAATACCAAATTGTTACGAACTTGCATTATTACCGCAACGATGAATTCATTGAATTCGGATAGTGGAAATGAACGTTCTTGTACACCAACTGAAATAAAAAAAAAGCGGCGAGATTAACGACTATTTATAGTGCTGCCAGAAAAATCGAAAGGTAACTATATGTTTACATATTATAACTTCATGAACTGGAGGTTAGTTGACTTCTATTTAATAAAGAAATCAAGGGTCGTGGACAAAGTATAGTATTCTACTCGCAATTTATGGCCAATATTCACTCGGGTGACTTGCGCCCCTCGCCTGCGGCTCGGGACGCAAACGTCACCCAGCGTGAATAATGGCTATCATAAATTGCTCGTTTAATAATATACTATTTTGTCCGCTCACGGCCGTACAAAAAAGTGGCGTCTGTGAAATAATACTTCAACATCATGAATTGACGTTAATAATGTCTACTTTTTTTGACGTTTGCGGAAAAAATATTATATCAGGGTCCGCCGAAGCTTTGAAATTAAATTTTTGCCGAAAATTTGTGTTTTTCTCTGAATTTTATATCTCACCGAAATGCTGTTTTTTTGTATTGCATTACCACTTAATCTATCACACTATTTTTCCTTGAATTACAAAAAAAATATAAACCTCAATACCTAATATTCAGAGGATCCGCCGAGTATATAAATTCTGTTAATTTGATGGCTATTTGCGTTCAATAAGATCGTTCCCATTATATTAAAAACGCACGATACTCATTCCAGGACTAAAAGGGGAGAGTTTAACTGGGCTACAGCCTCGGGCCCCCTATGGCTCAAGGACCCCGGCTCCGTTGGGTTTGGAGTAGAGATTTTACTTTAAATGGAAATAGAAAACTCCAAAAGTGAGTCATTTCAGGTGTATTTCTTTACTTGTTTTCCATAATCATTTTATTTTCCCAATTAAAAATCTTGTCATCTGCTGAGTTTAAGAAATTCTGGTGTGACTATTTGGAAGAGAAAACAGGTGTTCACCACACTCAAGGATTAAAGTCAACGAACACATACAAAGAAATTAACGGATGGCTCTACAAAAGTGTCGATACATGGACAAGATAGATTCCGAATCGAATCGTTTCTCCCAATGGTGGGT
>CAJUYH010007859.1:0-16600 GCA_910591685.1 Galerucella tenella | reverse complement strand
ACTCCTATTCCGCTTGATGAACTGTTTCCTTTTCGGAGTAATAGTGCAGAGTGAAATGTTGATATTTCTAATTCATCTATTTATTTCGAACACGTAATAATACCAGATCGATAAATATAAATTGATATTAACTTGGCGTCTATTATTTTAAAGTTCCCTGTATGTCATTGCAATTCTCCAATATGTTTTCAGATACAAATCACTAAGCTAATATCTAGGCAAGTGGGTGTTTCATGTTCCAGTTGAGTGACTTCATTGGGCTTGATGAACTGCTTCCTCTCTGGGTTTAGGATGAATACCAAAATATTGGATATATATTGGCAACTGAATTCGTAATCTAGATGATTTGTCGGAACAGTTTTGATGGGTTGAAATAATTATTGTCTTTGGATACGGTAGATAACGGAAGCCTCCAGCAATTTTCAATTAGGATTTCGTGACAGTTTGAGCTTTGGGATTATTGGGAGTTTGGAGATAATATCAATATTATAAGAACTGTTATTGACAGGTGTAAAACAAGTTTTTTGTTATACCTAGCCTGTTTTCATCACATTGATAATACAAAATGCAAACGACAATAAACCAGAGACAAGCAGATTATTTAATTTGTAGAGTCAGAGCGTAAAAATAACTTCATTGTAAACTTGCTCACTTCCAGAGGTTCCCACACCTTTTTTCTCATAGACCAGTCTCAAAATTGGGCGGTTTTCGGTTTTCCTGTAGTAGTGAGAAATGAAAAATAAAAAGGAGAACAGTATATTTTCTTGTGTTATTTCATTTAAATATACAGGGTGTTTCCATGGGAAACGGCCTAACTCCAACTGTAGATGGAGAACACTTTGGTGCTTCCAAAAACCTATATTTAATGTGTCTTCTGCACTTCATAACCGAGATACAGGGTGTTTTATAAATTTCTTCCGAACCTCATAACTTCTGAGTTACTCAGTATATTATTTTGGAATTTGGTACACGTAATAACCATAACCTGGAAACTCCATCAGAAGCATCTCTAAAAAACACCCTGTATATAGATTTTTTTTAAATTGCTCTTCATAATTGAAAAGAGTATAGGAAATAAAATCTACTTATTTCCTTTTTATTTTTCCTCAGACAATTTTACTACCAAATATATACCGTCAAAGTTTTAATTTATCCACGTTTTGGGGGTATCGGAGAGGTTTTTTTTTAATTTTCTAGCTTGAAATGAAATATATTGAAAGATTCTAAAGAAGCATCATAGAAATTCAATTGAGTTTGTATGTTTACGAGTACAGACTACAAAAAAATGTGATTACAGGGCCGTACTTAGAAATACTCATTCAATATTTCGAGCATTCTGTATGAGGATATGTATCTGGAAACTATTTTGGAATAACAAGAGTAGAATACGAGGAATAAATTTATACTACAATTTTTGTAGATTAGACCTGCTTCGTTTGGACAATGTTGTTAGAATTTCTTGTTTTCTTTTCAGGTCAATTAATAAAATGAATAAAAATCTCTTCGTTTTTTGAAGTATAAATTAATTTCTCGTATTTCACTCCTGTTATTCTAAATGTAGAAGTGCATAGTTTCCAGATACATATCCTCATACGGGGTGTTCGAAATATTCGAAGCATATTGAATAAGTATTTCTAAGTACAACTCCGTAATCACATTTTTTAGTGGTCTGTACTCGTAAACATACAAACTCAATTGAATTTCTAGGATGCTTCTCTAGATGCATTAAATAGATACATTTCAAGCTAAAAAATAAAAAAAAACCTCTCCGATACCATTGTTAACCCCCAAAACGTGCATAAATTATTACTTTGACGATAAATTTTTGGTATTAAAATTGTCTGCGGAAAAATAAAAAGGAAAATAGTAGATCCAATTCTTTATACTCTTTCCAATTATGAAGAGCAATTTAAAAAATCTATATACAGGGTGTTGTTTTTAGGAAAGACGAGTTTTGAAATGTTTTGTTAAGCCGGACCTGAATTATCTTTTTGAAAATGCTTCTGATGGAGTTTCTAGGTAATGGTTATCACGTGTACCAAATTTCGAAAAAATATACAGGGTAACTCGGAAGTTATGAGGTTCGAAAGAAATAGGATACATTTATAAAACACCCTGTATCTCGGTTATAAAGTGCAGAAAAAACATTAAATATAGGTTTTTGGAAGCACCAAAAGTGATCCCCATTCACAGTTGAAGTTAGGCCCTTTCCCAATGAAACACCCTGTATACCTATTGATTACATTATCAACTTTCATTGTTATAACAGTCGTTTAATAATAAAAATTAAAAATTAATAACGTAACGCTATTTCTACAATGATAATCTCAGAATGGTCATAATTTTAATGAGAGGGATGTACATGATGGACAGCAAATCATCAATATTTGGCTTCAAATGTGTTAGGGATAACCGCAAATCTCCTCCTTCTGTGATATTCAAAATTCTCTTTTCCAGGGTTCCGTACCCAGAGGGTAAAAATTATTACTTCCCTGTCTGTTTGTCTCTCCGTCTGTCACCAAGCTGTAGGTATCTCATGAACTGTCTTCTCAGATGAAGTATTTCTGTTTCCGCTATAACAACAAACACTTAAAACAGAATAGTATAAATACTTGAAAACGTAATTTTTGTTCGATATTGAGAATGGCAGCAAGTAGCTGGCTTTTTTGTCCTTACATTGTTGTAAACTATTTAAGGGGAACGGTAGGAGAACATGTACCACCAAGCTTTTTTACATGGATGCCATTTGTGAAAAAACATGGCGATCTTTATGACTGATTTCTACTACCGTCACCCCTTATTAGAATGGAATTATCATTTACAAACGAAGACGGAAACGTTAAAGCTAGTATAAGAATTCACTGATTTGGGATTTGATGGGGAAGGACTTTGAACACTATTGATCAAAATTTTTGTACAGTTGATGTAAAATGAAAATTAATACGGAAGAATTAAATTTAAAATGTATTATTATTTTAATTCAAGTTTGTAACTAATGAGTTTCTATATTACAAAGTTTTCAGTGAATAACATGACGTGACAGTTAAACTTATAAATTTGAGGTAGGAAGAGCGGATTGGTTGAAATCTTCTAACAATAATATTTATTGAAACTGAAAAACATGCTATTATAGCGCATTGTATAGCTTTATATATAATAAAAAAACTATGTGATAATACTTACATGTATATAGTTCAATTAGAGTTTTGAACAGCAAAGCACTAATAATGAGAAAGCGGGGAGAATTTCACTATATTATATTCACTATACTATGAATTTAATTCATACTTCAGTCTAAGTAACACGTGGCCGCCTATGCTAACACCAAAAATTGAAAAAGTAAAATTTACTGTATTTCGTTTACTACAAAATAAATTTCACCTATACCAAGGCCTAAGCAACATGGTGGTTATGCTAATAAATTGTAGCTTATATAGAACGCTTGGACGTTTGACATAGCGCGCCATCTATTGAATACTCACTCAATCCAGTCAACATATGTCGCTATCTGTTAAAACAGTGTTGGAGCTAACAGATAAGGACAAATGATTTGCAATAAAATAATATTGCGATCCTAAGTTGAGATGTTAGCTATCCTATCTTTCAAGTTGGATCAAATTGCACACGGTGTACAAATTTGATTAAAATCGGTTAGGTAGTTTGGGAGTACATCGCGGACAAACACGTGACACGTAATTTATATATATTGAGATGTATGTATGTATGTTTGTGTAGATAATGGTACGGAACCCTTCGTGGGCGAGTCCGACTCGCAATTGGCCGTTTTTTTTTGGAAAGATAATCAATATCTCGATAGGAAAGTTCAAATTTAAGATGGTACTCCACACAAAGTGACTACACGAAGTAAAAAAAAAAGCAGAACGTGTCGCGGGACATACGGTAGGAACTTTGGTACCTTTTAAGCAAAAATTATGTAATACGTCTGACGTAATAGATAAACAATTTCCATATTCCTCAGTGGTCGAGTAGTAAGCAAACCAGACTCTCACGCGGTAGACCCGGGTTCGATTCCCCGTGAAGAAATTTCTTTTTATTGTTAATTTTATTTTTAAATAATTATTCTGCTTGATATTGATAACGACAACAGGTAGACGTTTGAAATATTTAGCAGAATATTCATTATTATAGATAATGGTACGGTACCCTTCATGAGGGAGTCCGATTGGCAACATCTACTTATAACAGCATCGTATATTTAAAAAGGGAAACCGTAGCATTATACAAATTGGACATTCAAGAACTGTACGTCCACCACAAAAAAATTAGTGGAAACATAAAATTGAATTGTTAAATTTTCAATTTGAAGTTATATTACAGTTTATAGAAATTTTTATTTTCTAGATTTTTTCTTAAGTGGGTCGTAGAAAAAATATGCTGTTTGACTCGTGTGGATTGTCGATATCGCACTTGCACGATTGAGCACTCCGCCTACGGCGTCGTGCTCAAACTTCGTCATCGTGCGATATGGCCATCATATCCACACTAGTTGCACAAACTACTATTTCTATCAAAATATGCCCTTTTACATTTAAAAACAACCTGCCAAATGTCAAATCAATTTATCCATCCATTTTTAAGTTATCGAATGAAAACATCCAAGTTTCCAAAATTTCAACACTCTGTATTTCGAAAAGTAAATGTGCTAGACCCCCTAATCCTCCTATCATTTTGTCCAATTTTACGAGAGGAATCTACATGCAAACGTTGTAATTACCCTTAACGTTCGAGATGCTTATACCATTTTTTGCGCGATCGTATTGAAATGAATTCCGAATAATATAATTTAAATTTCTTGGAAATGAACGAAATGTCATAAGTGACATTTATACTTCTCGATCAGTTTAAAATATATTTTGCATTTTGCTGAAATTGTTTTTATGCTATTTATTACTTTTTGCGCGATCGATCTTTTTTGTTTATTTACAGCATCGGTTGTCAGGACGGTAGGTTGTGTTTACTGGTTTCTAAGTCAAACACGTCGGTAAGTGATGTACTTACCGTTCAGACGTCGGTAAGTAAACTACGTCTTAGCCCTACATACATTTAAGTGGTCCTAAATAAAATATTACTTCATTCAATAAACAAAAGGAACAACAAAAAATAGGAAGATTCATATTTTTTTAATGAACAGAACCGAACAGAACAATATAAAAAGTAATGAATAGCATAAAAACAATTTCACCAAAATGCAAATTATTTTTTAAACTGATCGAGAAGTATAAATGTCACTTTTGACATTTCGTTCATTTCGAATAAATTTGAATTATTTTTTTCGAAATTCGAATATTTCAATACTATCGCGCAAAGAATATTATAAGCATTTCGAACGTTAAAGATAATACCGGTCTCCAGCAAAATTGGAGGCTTCGCTACGCTCAGCCTCCAAACATTGCTGTCGATCGGTAAACAACCCTCACCGTTCTTAATACTTAATATACTATTTCGATGTCTGAACGGTAAGTAAATCACTTACCGACGTGTTAAACGTGTTAAATCAGTAAACACAACCTACTGTCCTGACAACCGATGCTGTAAATAAACAAAACAGATCAATCGCGCAAAAAAAATTACGGAAATAATAGTAAAAATTTATCCGAACAAATTCAAGTTGATTACCAGCACTGCGAATACCAGCTTTGCATAGAATTTTAATATAGCATCGGTGGTTCAGTGGTAGAATGCTCGCCTTCCAAGCGGGCGGCCCTGGTTCGATTCCCGGCCGAAGCATATAAATCGCTGCTTCGTAAACGAGAGGGAGATTCAGGAGAGAGCACACGCACGCAAGCAAGGCACATAACGAAGCAACGTAACATAACGTAACGTAACGGTCAGATATTTTGCGTCGCGACCCCCGGTCGCTCAAACATAACCTGACGTAAAGAACTAAAGTTCCAAAAATTAAATATTATTTGTGGGCGTTACATTAAAAACAACAAAATTGTCGTTGACTGTCGGTATGACCGACATGTACCTATGTCAAATATTCTACATGAACTCGCAAAACTTGTTTTATCACATATTATGCCATTTTTTATAGAAATCGTGTAAGTAGCCTCCAGTATATAGTTAGTGTAAGCCGTCGTGGAACAGCCTGTATAGGCTTCAAAAAATTGTATTTTGAATATTATTCCATCTGAGTGTGAGCTAACGTGGAAAAAGGATCTAGTCTGAGTATAAAGGAAGCTATTAAATAAAAAGTAGTTAAATGAATCTGTGAATGTGTATTGGAGTATTCCATATTGAAACAATATTTTCCAAGATAGATTCCTTGATTCATATATTTCACAATTAAAAACAAACAAACTATGAAATATTCAGACAAATATTCGACAAAATTTAAATTATTCGAATTAACTAAGTTGCCATCAGAAAACATTTCAGTTATCCCCTTAATTATAGATACCAGTTTAGATATTTGCTCAAAGAGAATGGAATATGATGACGAAATGGTTAAGGTTAGTTCTGCTAAACGGCCTCACTACATGAATTTTCCCTGCTAACGGTGGTTACGTGTTACGGAATAATAAACTAACTTGCGAAGGTGAACGACAATATTACTGGTTTTTGGAGAAATAACTGTAAAGCCAAATATACTGGCTGCAACACAAAGGAAAATACATGAATGAATGTATTAAAAAGTATTATGCAGCGAATTAATATTTTTGGATCAAAGTTCAGCAGAAAAAGGCTGCAAAATGGACAAAGATGTTACGTCACTCCATTTCTTTCTCACTTTCCCTTCAAAAAAGTGTGTTAGTATTATTCTTATTCCATAATTTTTTGTCTCACTGGATGGTCACCTCCAGAAAGCAGTAGGGTCATTTACCAGCTCACTGTAGTAGCTCAATGGCAACTCTATAAATCGTTAAAGAGTTGTACATACGACCCATGACAACTTTCAAGTGGAAATGGATTCAATACTGCGTTGAAGAAACTGAAAGGCAGGAAAGAACATACCGTACAGTTGCCATATTCACAGATAGTCAGCTACACTGAATGAACTTATACCATTAACGTTTAAATACACCGTTTTCAAACTCAATCTGGATTCGCCAATCTCGCTTGGCTTCTTCAAACTTAATTTCAATACACCGGATGCGAATTTGCTAATCTGGCTTGGCAGATTGGTAACGCTGTTTTTTCTGTCAAATAAAAATTGAAACTCATTATTCACTCAAATTTTTCACGGATTTTATTTATTTTCAAAAGTGAATTCTTCTCCTTATTCAAAAAGTAGTATTCAATTTCTTGGGTGTACGTTCATAATCAGAAATATTGTGAAAATCAGTTGAAATTCTCAACTTCATCTAATCATTTTAAGGTATTTTCATGTGGTTTGGTCTCGTCCGACCGACAATTTGCATTAGTCACCCTCCTAAATATTCTTGAAACTGTTGTTTGATGACGGTCAATGAAATAAGATATTGCTGTTTGATGGCTACTAGAAGAATATAGTCTTAAAGTGGTCAATAGCTAGTTGATTGGTATCAAACTATTATTTTCAAAAAAGGACGACGACCCAGCGTTTGATGCGATAATTACAGTCAAGCAAGGTCGAACATGGTTAGTACTTGGATGGGTTACCCTAACAGGGAAAACCATCGTATAGGGCCCGTACAGCCTGCAGCGAAACACTTTAGACTACTAGGGTGCACTTTAGAATACTAGGGTGAGTAGCATATCACAGCTCGCAGGCATTATACCACTGAGCACGAGGTATAATGTAGATATGCCGTCTTTCGGAGGAGACGTAGAACCGAGGTCCCGAATCCATGGATGTTGGGCTCGTTAAAGAACTCTACCACTGGTTGACACACTAGTGGGTTCGCCAAAATTTCCGGTCAGGGGTAGAGTGCTCCCGGCGTCGGTGATTAGCCTTAGTCGCAGAACTAGACCGACGTTAAATAACAGAATAAAAAAAAATTATTTTTAAAACAGTTGAAAGAACTTTGTGAAAACATTATATTACAAGACCTTAGAGAGAAGCGATTCTAGCACTATATACTTACAGATTATTCTCATGCTCAATTTCATTTTCAATTTCCATGAAAATGGTCAAAATGGTGGATGTCGTGAGCCGGAATCGACGAATGAATGAAATATTCTCCATGGTGTGAAGACATTTGCTCCTTCAATAATGTCGTCGTGGTAATTAAAAATTTATTATATCTAGAATATCTTGATCGTTTTCTAGGAACAGTTTCTTTTCTAAAGCCATAAGTAGGTAGTTATAATATAATATGTTGATAAAATTATAGTTTAAGAGCACAAGCTGCACAACATAATCCAAACCACAATAACAAACAAAATGTTTGGTTAGAATCATGGAAAATTGGTTAATCCTGCCAATAAACCATTTAGATAGGCGGATCTTGTAATCCAAAGCTCAAACTACTTTCTTTTTGCGGTGCATGACAAATTTTCCAACTGAGCGAGATTAAGTCCATACGGTGCATACGGGAGTAAGGAGGCCGTTACTTGATGAAATTTAACTCAAAGCTACGTCCTGATAATCCATTTATTTTGTTTTTCTAAGTTTGTGTTAAACTGGTTTGAGTACTAATATTTGCTATTGCAATCTTCTCTTGGGTAAACTTTCCTGCAGTTTGGAGATACCTCCAGTTCGGAGTCAAATACACTTGGAATCCAATCCTAATTTCCTGGCATATTTTCAGTATTTCAACTTTTTCGTAGCCTGCAACATAATTTACAATAATTTCCAACGTTCGTCTTTCATCACACAAACATTTGGGTGAATCATCCCAAGACATTGAATCTTCACAAATAGGGAGAAAGTGAAAAACAAACAAACAAAAAAAAATCAAAACACAGTACATATTTTATAAATAATTCATGGCAACGATTCGTAGAAACGTTTTTAGAATAATTACGGAAAGCTTATTTGCATAGCAGTTTAATTCAAAACTTTGGTACACTTAAAAGTAGCAGCAGAGAATGTTAAGCGGTTCAGATAAATCGAGGAGTTGAAAACAAAGAAATAATCTGTTTCTGGTGAATTAATCCTTTTGATCGACGGTGGAGATTATCATTTTCTTTGTTCGAAGTTCTTTACACTCGTAACTAACACATGCCTGATCTTTAAAAGATCAGTTTTATTAAGAGCAGTGGCGTACGAGAGAGATTATAGATTAATTTAAATTGGAAGTGAGAATAATATACGTAGTATTTCATCCAAGATAAGCGATATAAGCGTTTATGTTCAAATAAGATCTGCTAGCACTAGTCTTTAGATTTTTATGCAGTTTAATTTTCATGTTATTAGAGAAATGGAAACATGAAATCACTGCCTCTCATTATCTGTATTGATTCTAAATAAATAATGCTCCATCGTAGAGATTGAAATGTACCGGCAGCAGCATTCTGCTCTGCAGCTTCGCCCAATAATACTTGCTCCACATATGTCCTTTAAAATACTGACCCGCAACGCTGCTTGATATATATCAACAAAGGTGATCCAGGGTCCAGAGCCACTATTTCTTCGCCAATTTCATAGATTACTGACGTTTGTCACTGTCATCCACTTAGGATCAGCTGAAGTTTGTCCAAAATCAATTTTATAATCGACGAATACGTTTCCTTCGACCGGCATAAGCATATCAAACACCGGTTCGACACTTTTGCAATTTATTTTGTGTCTGTTTAGTCGAAAAACCTCGTCACTTTGTCGTATACTCACTTCAAGAGCCAAAATAAATATAGGTTATAGAGTAGCTTGTTTTAAATGAACAGAAAAGATCATGCAGAGGAAGAAGCTGAAAAATCTCAACTGTTTTCGAAAAAAAAAGGTGGAGAATGGTTGATTTTTTATATTGTTTTTGTCTGAGGAGTAGGTACTAAGTATACCAAGAGAATATGGGTAGTTTACATAATATATTCTGCACGGCCGTCAATCCAGCACTGTAGTGGAACGCCCCCGATGCGATAATTATGGTGAAGTAGTATCGAGCGCAGCTAGTACTTGAATGGGTGACCACTGGCGAACACCGTAGCCAGCAGCGAAACAGCTCAGATTACTGGGATACACTTTAGACTACTAGGGCTGGTAGCATATCACAGCTCGCAGGCATTATATCAATAAGCACGAGGTACAATGTAGATATTCTGTGTATTGGAGGAGGCGTGGAACCGAGGTCCCAAGTCCATGGATGTTGGGGTCCCTGGTTGGAATACTAGTGGGTTCGGCAAAATTTCAAGTCAAGTTATTATATAGCAGATAAAATTCAATAATACTTAGTTTTCTAGGTGAGATCATTGGTGAGATTCTAAAAAAAGTGAGAAATTATAACGTTGTTATAATATATAAGAAACTGGAAAAGCAATAAAAGATTTTGAATATTTTTGATTGATTCATAAAATAATTTTGTAAATAATTAGTTTTTTCGCAATTTTTCAAATTTTGTTTTTGAGAATCCAAGAGATATGAATTTATTCTGCTAATATTATTAAGATCAATCGTTTTTATTGATACATCGATATTCTTGAGATATATAAGCTGTTTCCAATAGCATATTTGACTATGTGCACTGGTGCGCACCCAGCTCGACTTTTTACAGTGCAGTACAACTCTCCATAAACGGATTACTCATCCGAATATCATGCATAATAATCCGCCTGTTCGGCAATGTGCATGGCATGTTATGAGTTCACTCTCTGAGTGTCACTCGTATTGTAAGAAGTGTTATATGATAGTATATTCTCCATTGAGTGCAGAATAATGGCTGTTATTCACGCGGATGAAATGAATAATAGCCATTCTACAGAAGTAAAAGACTATACTTTCTCCACGACTTAAAAAACTTCCAATGAGAATGGAACCCTGATCGTCCGCGCCAGAGTCAAAAATTTTTACCTCTAGGCTATAGAGCATATTTATTTTTGAAACTATTTTTGATCAAATCCCTTACATTTATAAACGAAATAAATTTCGGAAAAGCGTACTTATTAAATCTTCACTATCACTACTATTGTCTATTTTTTTCTCTGTTTAATACGTAAAATTATGAATATTTTTTATTTTGACGTTTCAAACGACGCGCTGCTAGAATCGATTAGGTGTTTGACGTTTCAAAAGAAACTATTTGATTCATTCATTCCAATTCATTTTAGCGTGGATTCTGATGATCATAGAATGTGATTGGCTAACGAGAGCGAATTATTTTTCATTATTCACTGGTGTGAAAAATTCATATCATTATTCACTGGTGTGAAGAATTCATATCATTATGCAGCTAAATATGTAAAAATAATTTGTGCGTTATTATTTTGGTCGTGGAGAGAATATATCTCAATAGAAGAGTTCTCAACAGAAAATTTGTGAGAAATTTTTGAATTTTTTTGGTGAAATATGGGATATGAAATATTCAACGCTTTATTTCTCATTCGCTTGATTGAGTTTAGCTTAGTCTTACGTGGATGGAATGGAAATTTACCAGAACCTATCATTTTTTTATACTAGTCACTCGAAATTTCATTGTCCTTGTTTCTTGTGAATTCAGTATTTTTTTAGAAACAGCATATACAGTTCAAGAAGATCGATGTACCAGCAAAAAACACCGATCTGAATAATCTTAGCATGATATATGCGTAACTTTTAGATTTAAAAGAAAGAAATTGGAAAAACGAATTACTATGGAGTTTTTTGAACAATTGAGTTGAGTGTTAGGAATCAATCAAAAATATCTAAACTTTTTCATTTTATATTACTTTTCAGCTTCTTATATCATATACCAATGTTAAGATTTATTACTACTTTCACAATATCCAACCAATAATCTCACCTATGAATATAAGTATTATTTGTATTCTCTGCTATATAATTTGTTTGACTTTCTCACTGTTTTTCGTCCTTGTAAATGAATACTTGGAGGACTATCCAGTATTATTGCCACATCCCCACAAAAAATCACTAATATAAAAATGCTTGACAAATATTTCTTCTCAGATTATATGTGTATAATATCATATTTTCATAAGAGTTCAATCAGTCTCAGTAACTGTAACTATAGTTGTGTTGGGTGATTAGAAATTATTTCCCTACTATAATAGACATTAATGTAAATCTTTTTGAGCTAAAAACTAATTTTCAAAGCCAATGAGGTGTCTTAGTATTTAATAGGTGTGTAATTAAAAGACGCTACGTTCAATTTACATCTCCGTCCCTGATTGAGAGCTCAGTGCGGTTTTCTTGGAGTCGGAAAGTAATAAAATACAGTGTCGTTGAAGTGTAAAGGCAACGACGTGCTCTCATTCCTTAAAGTGGGAAGGAAACCGTAAATTACCAATGAGGCGAGAATATAGCCATGATTTACACCCCACTCAAACTCTCTTCTTCACTTCATTTCTATGTTGATTTCGATAGTCTTTGTCATATTGCGATCATTTCTCAAACTGTTTTATCCTTTTCTGGTATTTTTTCCTTTCCTCCCTTGCTTTTGCTGCAATTTTCTGCAAAAATATGAATGTTCATTGGAAAGTTGATATTATGAGCGTACGTATTCGAGCCAAGCAAACAATTTTGTTATTGTTCATTTTGGTAACTGAAAACACCTTGTTCACCAAAAATCGTGGAAATCCAAAGTCATGCAGAAATAATCAATTCATATTAAGGTAGTTTTATCAAAAACAAAAAGTTGATGCACACACAGTTTGTGTTTTATACAGTGCTTTTCAGATAAAAGTATCCACCTTTAATAACTTTTGTAATACTGGTATTTAGAAAAAATCCAAAAACACGTCAATTTATGTTGGAAGGGGCAAGCATTATGGCTTATTTAAACTTACTGGAAAAGCCACCCCCTCACCCCTAGCAGCATCCCCTTTATTTTTTTAAATTACTTTTTATATTTTTTATGTAAAATTTGGATACTCCTCTTTGAGCTGATTTCAAAAATGTATAATACTTGTAGGTTAAAGTGGTTAGTTTATGAGATAAACAATTTTTCTTTTAAGAGCACAAATTTTACTTATTTTTTACTTTCACCTTATTTGCCTGTACTAAGATGGGTTGTACAGAGGGTTTAGAGTTATGCTGACATTTTTAAAAATGTGAACATTTCGAAAAAAAATTAATAACCCATTGATATAGCCAATTCTAGCAAATTTTCTCCCACATCTCAATAATTGGACATTCGTTGAATGTATTCCACAATTGAGTACTGAATATCTCTTCACAGGGTGTTCAGAATTTTCAGTTTCATTATTAGATAATTCAATGTGCAGTATCAGGCGTATTTTAAATGAAATACCCTGTATTTTAATAATTCATCATATTCAAAAAAATGTCCTCTTTCGAATGGTGTGAGCGTGTCCTATACCTAGGTATTATACTTTTTGTGAAATTTACAATTCTTTTAAATTTTATGCTAAATCGATTTTAAAACATCTGCAATTCTCTCTAAATATCAAATTAATGATCTTGGTATAGTTGTTGTGAGAAACTAAATAGATCACGTTTCAAGCCTTCAGCAAATATGGGCTTTTGCTATCCCACACCGAGTGGTCATAAAGATTAAGCCACACTCACAGAAAAATCACTATACACTTAGACATTTTATGAAATCACAAAAAACAAAATAGTTATTTATGTAACTAGTGTGTAAAGTAGCCTTTTTTTTGACGAATGTGAATATTGTCGCATGAGCCGCAGGCGAATGCGACAATCACATGAGTCGAAAAAAAGGTCTTTACACACGAATTGCATACAATATTTTTTCTACTAGCGAATATTTAATTAAAATACAAAAGTTTAATAGTAATTTTCTTTACGCACTAGTGCGTAAAGAAACATACTTTACGCACTAGTGCGTAAAGTAAGTTAAATTTTTCTTTAGAAGAGTCTTTTTATAATAATATAAAATAACATCATAGTTTTCTAAAAATATTCAATTCCTAAATATAAAATACAATTGCTTACTCTAGATATAGTCGGAAGATCTCAATTTAAATTTTAAATGTCAGATTCAATTCACAAAGAAATGTCAGTCACTCACCGCCAACTTATACCTATTTACCTATTTATTAGGTTACTTCACCGAATTCTATAGGTTTCTATCTCCAATTTATGAAAAAAACTTAGATTTAATATCCGTTTATTATACCTATATTTTTATAAGACTAGATATCTATAACTACATACATATTGGAATTTTTTCTTTACGCACTAGTGCGTAAAGTAAAACTCTTTACGCACTAGTGCGTAAAATAAAGTTTTACGCACTCGAAATTGTGTCTAAAGTACGTACTTTACACACGGTAGTAGAAAAAGTTTATTACTTTAAGTTGTTTGTTGTCAGTTCCGTTTCTATTCATGTTTTACTTTATTGTTCTAAATAATAATAATTAAACCAATCTTTAACATAACACTCGTATTGGGTGGAAACTTTTTTCTTTTTTGTTATTTCATAAAATGTCTAAGTGGATAGTGATTTTTCTGTAAGTGTGGCTTAATCTTTTTGACCACTTGGTATGGGATGTCAAAACCCTATATTTTCTGAAGTCTTAAAACGTGATCTATTTAGTTTTTCACAACAACTATACCAAGATCAATAGTTTGAAATTTAGAGAGAATTGCAGATGTTTCAAAATCATTCTAGCATAAAATTTAAAAAAATTGTAAATTTCACCGAAAGTATAATACCTAGGTATAGGACACCTTAACACTATACGAGAGAGCACATTTTTTTAAATATGATGAATTATCAAAATACAGGGTATTCCATTTAAAATAAGCCTGATACTGCACATTGAATTATCTAATAATGAAACTGAAAATTCTGAACACCCTGTAAGAGTGTAAAGAGATATTTAGTACTCAATCGTGGAATACATTGAACGAATGTATTAAGATGTGAGGGAAAATTTGCTAGAATTTGCTATATCAAAGAGTTATTAATTTTTTTCGAAATGTTCACATTTTCGAAAAAGTCGGCATAAAGAAGTATTATATTTTTCAGGAGCAATCAGAAAATGCGATAAAATATAGGGTGTTCCATAAGAAAAAATATAACTTTGATACGTCACACTTTATTGGAATACCCTGTATATTTTGAAATATTTTCAAATTATAGCTTAGGCTGGAGTAAAATTTGTGGTATGGAATATTTTTCACAAAAGTTATATTTTCTTCGATATTTGTCCGGTCCCAGACTTTTGCCGAACTCTGTATAAAATGTCTGACATCTCAATTCATTGAATATTTTGATATGACATAAATCAAAGGCTACGTATAAAAATGAGGTATCTCCAATTTTCATAATTTATCCATACTTCTGATGAAATAAGTCTTGCAAGTTATGGAACTGATTCAGTAATTAATTCCTCATTTCTGAAATTCAATAAATATTCGTTTCATTCGACAGTTATGGAAATATCTCAAGTAGTATTTTGGATCTTGTTTAAAATTATACGAAATTCATAAAATAAACTTTCATATGTACCATATTTTAAAAATATGTAGTCGAGAGAAGAACGAGAGATTGTGTATTATTTGCTACACATATCAAATTCATAACTAACGTATACAAAAAATGTACCAACTTTCTTACATTCGAATATATTGACCTATATTGTTCAAACTTTGTGAATAGATATGGACTTTATCGAAGTAATAAATAAGCGAAATAGCTTATTCAGTTGTAAGAACGTTTTATTAGAAAAGTTCAGGTGAACTCGACATCGACGAGTGTTTAGTATTCATCCCACACATTACCTAACCCTAGTTTGTCTATCTTCTCCTCTAACTTCTTTGCTTGGGCTATTGCTCAAAATTCCTCGCTCGAACGTAACTAATTCAACTTTGAGACTATTGTTTCTGGCTTCTCCCTTGCTTCTGCGTTGAAGAGTTTTGGGTTTCGGAAAAAAAGCAAATATTTTCTATTCAGAGATGAATAGAATCGATTTCAATGAAAACGCTGCTTGATTACAATCTTATGCAACATAAACTTGGAAAAAACATCAAATTCCTTCAATAACCGTAACTGATTCCATTCAATACTAAGTTTAATTTGTGAATTTCAAGTAACAATTCCAGTACAACTTTTCATGTTGATTATCTGGTGTAGCGACTCACTTTCCCACTACTAATGGCACACTGCCCGTCATATAAATCATCTGCTTTTTCGAACATGATTCACAACAATTCAGTCCACAACCTGAATTATGTGAATTATGAGTCCCCATAGAAGTAACTTCAGTATATATCTTGTGGAAAGTCACATACTGAAGGAGTATTAGCATTCTTCATTCATACAGCTACATTTTTCATTGAATATAAATGTATGTATAGTTGAAATAATACCCTTCTTGGTGTGCGTCATCGATTGTTAATCTCCTTCTATCACATTACGTAGGAAGAAATGGAAAAAAAGGCAGGTCTGTGATTAATCCTAATAAAAATATCACAATAATGAACCGTTTGAATGTTTTTCGAACGTTAACCCTAATCTTTGACTTACAAAAATTTGATTGGTTGATGTTTAGATTAGGCGCCAGCGAAACCTATCAATCGCGAGGTTAAAATACTATGAAGGCGTAACTTTCGCAGCGGCATTGTGTCTTACAT
>CAJUYH010007858.1:0-16600 GCA_910591685.1 Galerucella tenella | reverse complement strand
GATCTTCCTACAATCGAGCTACTCGACTGAAAACGGAATCCCTATGCCAGGTACTTTTAGCCACAGCTGTTGTTTATATCAAAAATTCTCAAACGGGTGAAATTCATCAGTGTCGTGCGCTCTTAGATTCGGGGTCTATGAGTAATTTTGTAAGCGAAAATTTATGTAATAAATTAAACCTAAAATTAAACAAAGTTGAATACGCGGTCAGTGGCGTAGGGAATGCTATCGCGAATGTCAAATTTTCTACGACCTTGAGCATAACATCAATTGATCAGGTTTACAAAAATTCCTTCAATTGTCTGGTGCTACCTAAATTAACTACCCTACCTATAATGTCGTTTAATAAAAACATTATAAAAATTCCAAATAATATTCAGCTTGCTGACCCGCATTATTTCAAGTCAGCACCCATAGATTTACTGTTAGGCTCAAATGCATTCTGGGAATTGATTTGTTTTGGTCAAATTCATTTAGAAAATAGTAATATTACTTTGCAAAAAACCGTCCTTGGGTGGGTGTTGACAGGCAGCTTAACACATCCCATTCAGCAAACAAAAACAATTAGTTGCTTCAATAAAGATGTAAATTTGCAGTCAATAAATGACACGATCATTAAATTTTGGGAAATAGAAGAAATAAATAACAAAAATACACATTTAACAAGTGATGAATTATTTTGCGAAACACATTTTGCTGAAACTCATGAGCGTAGTCCAAATGGACAATTTATTGTCAAAATACCATTTAAAAACAACTTAAACGAGTTGGGGAAATCACGAAATCTAGCATTAAATAGATATCTCTCACAAGAACGTAAGCTTCACAAAAATCCAGAATTATTTATTCAATATTCAAATTTCATGAAAGAATACCAATCTTTAGGTCATATGACAGAGATTGATGAAAATTACCAAGACGAAGAATTAGTCTATTACATTCCACATCACCCTGTAATACGCGAAACAAGTTGCACTACCAAGCTCAGAGTAGTGTTTGACGCTTCAATGAAAACCGATAGTGGCCTCTCTTTAAATCATACACAATACGTAGGCCCCACAGTTCAAAGGGATTTATTGTCAATTTTGTTAAGATTCAGAATGTTTACATACGTCATTTGTGCAGACATATCAAAAATGTATCGGATGGTGTTAATTCATCCAGACGAAAGAAAGTTTCAAAGAATTTTTTGGCGCGATAATTTAAAAACCGACGTAAAATGCTTTCAACTAAATACAGTTACCTACGGCACGGCTTCAGCGCCGTATTTAGCAATTAAATGTCTGTTTCAAATTGCTGACGAAAGTAAAGCCAAATTTCCTATTGCTAGCGACGCTATAAAAACGTCTTTTTATGTTGATGATTTTTTGTATAGTAATAATTCAAAAACTGAATTAATAAAGGTTCAACGCGATGTCACGAACATTTTGGCAAGCGCTGGTTTTAACTTACGAAAGGCTATGCAACGCCAAAGATCTATATTCTCAATTTAAAATAAACGAAGATCTAGAGGCAAGTATTTTGCCAATAGGTGAAAATGAAGCTAGTAAAACATTGGGCATATTGTGGAATTCAAACTCGGACATCATCCAATACTACGTTTCTATCGTCAATCAAAGCAAAATGTCAAAAAGAACAATCTTATCAGAAATATCGCAAATATTCGACCCATTAGGATTATTAGGACCAATCATTATAAAAGCAAAGTTAATTATCCAAAGCATGTGGAAAGAAAATATTTCGTGGGATCAACACATCCCTAATCATTTGAAACTTCAATGGGACATTTTTAGAAATGATTTAGCAGAATTGAAGGATATATCGATACCGCGTTCCGTTACGTTGACAAACTACGAATGTATTGAACTACACGGATTTGCCGATAGTAGTGAAAGCGCGTACGGATGCAATATTTATATTAGAACTAAAACAAATGGGATATATCACTCGCGAATATTAGTCGCTAAAAGCCGAGTCGCTCCTCTTAAAACAATATCATTACCTCGGTTAGAGCTTTGTAGTTGTCTTTTATTAGCTCAACTTGTACAAAAGGTTACAAAATCAATCGATATCTCTTTTAACAAAATTATTTTATGGTCGGATTCAATGATTGCGTTATCCTGGATTCGAGCATCTCCTTCTCGGTGGAAAACTTTTGTTGCCAACCGAGTAAGTCAAATTCAGGAAATAACCAATACGTCTGATTGGAGACACGTTTCATCTGCTGATAATCCCGCTGATCTGCTTACTAGGCCAGTCATGACTGTTGGCGATTTAAAACATTCAAATTTGTGGTGGACAGGACCGACCTGGCTATCGGGCAAAGATCAGATTCAAAATGACAATCAAACAGTTTTACAAGACGTTCCAGAGCAACGAATAGTTGCAAATATTTTAGTGTCCACTGCGAACGACTTTCCTTTGTTTTCGAAATATTCCAGTTTCTCTAGATTAGTTCGTGTTATCGCCTTCTGTTATAGATGGCGCAACGTTTTAAATAATAAAATAACGGGAGAATTACAATTAGCTGAATTAGAACGGGCACGTAACGCTATACTTAGAATCGCACAACGAGAAGCATTCCATAAAGAATATCAGGATCTAATGAATAACAAAAATATTCATAATAAAAGCACTCTAGTATCGCTAAGTCCGTTTTTAGACGAAAATAGTTTGATTCGAGTAGGCGGCAGATTATCAAAGGGTCCATATGAATTTAATAAAAAACATCCCATCCTATTACCTAAGGGTCATCCAATCACAAAACTCATACTTACCGAAGAACATAAACGCTTACTACATTGTGGTCCAACAATGTTATTAGCATCCATTCGGGAGCACTTTTGGCCAATATCAGGTCGTAGTGCGACGAGACACGTTGTCAGAAATTGTGTAATTTGCTTCAGATGTAATCCGAAACCTCACGAATACTTAATGGGAAATCTACCGGAATTTAGAATTTCGCAAGCTAGCCCTTTCTTCAATACCGGAGTAGACTACGCGGGGCCATTCAATATAAAAGACCGTTATACAAAATTTCCAAAACCAATGAAAGCATATGTTTGTTTGTTTGTTTGTCTTGCGACAAAGGCAGTGCATATTGAGGCAGTGACAATGCTGGACACTGATAGTTTTATTGCTACATTAAAGCGTTTTATTAGCAGAAGGGGCAAACCTTCTAATATATACTCGGATAACGGTGGCAATTTTGTTGGAGCACGAAACGACCTTCGCGAAATTCAAAACTTTCTTGAGCAATCATCGGGAAAAATCCGTAATTCTCTATCTAAAGATAATATATCTTTTCATAATATTCCTCCTAAATCCCCGAATTTTGGCGGGCTCTGGGAATCCCTAATCAAGCGAACTAAATTTCATTTAAAACGTGTAGCTGGTAATGCTTATCTCAATTATGAAGAATTTTCTACACTCTTAGCTCAAATTGAATCGATTTTAAATTCCCGTCCTCTCTGCCCACTTACTTCCACTCCCAACGATATTACACCTCTTACTCCGGCTCACTTTTTAATTGGCAAGACGTTAACAGCCATACCTGAACCAAGCTTTGTAGAAATCCCAGAAAACCGCCTTAAACGTTTTCAAAGGCTACAGAAAATTATTCAACACTTTTGGCGCCGCTGGATAATATATTTCAGAGCTCCAAGTCAGAACCAAGTGGCGACACCGCTACAATGAGCTAGCGAAACCAGGCGTAATAGTCCTCATCAAAGAAGAAGACACTTCCCCACTTCAATGGCCATGCATAATAACAGAAGTCCATCCAGGACAAGATGGTGTAACGCGAGTGGTCAGTGTCAAGGTCGGAAATTCTATTTACAAAAGAGCCGTCTCAAAAGTGTGCGTTCTACCCTTGCAAGAGAATGTTGAAATAATTTAAGCAACATATTTCAAGGCGGCCGGCATGTTGTGGCGTTAATGCCATCTAGTGTCTCGCGTGCGCTTCTTGCATGAACTTCTGGCTGTGCCGACCGATGTCGCTGAGAATTGTAGCCGCGGAGGAACTGTCGACTTGCGCAACAGAGACAATACGATTGAACACCCTGTCGGGTTGTATTACATGTTGTATTTTGTAACCATTGTAGTCAGTACATTTTTAATAAACTTAATTAATCTTGGCCTTATATTATGCTATTTACGAATAAACAGTTTAATATTTCTTAAATGGATGTTTTAATTCCCAGCTGTTGGCGACGTTTTGCATATAATGGGCAGTTCACTAGTATGTGTTCAACTTTTAATGGGGAATGGCATTGTTGGCAGTTTTGTTGAGGGGAAGAGCTCATCAAGTGGCCGTGCGAGAGACGTGTGTGACCGTAAATCGGGAATATTGAATTTGTCAACAGTGGGTTGAATTTTATGTAGGAATGTGACTGAGTGGTTCCAATGATTCTGCCAATGCAGACGAGTAAGTTTTTTCATGCATATTTTCAAGTCACTGGAGATTTGCAAATTAATTATGTTGGTGTTGGATGAAGCGGCTTCTTTAGCATAACGATCAGCTATTTCATTTCCAGTTATGCCTATATGTGAAGGGATCCATATGATATTGATGGTAACATTGTGAAGAATCAGGTTTTGGTATGTGTCGTGAATGCGTTGAACAAGAGGATGAGTGGTGAATAAATTATTGATAGACTGAATGGATGAGAGGGAGTCTGTGCAAATGGCTATATGTTGGTGGGGTACTCTGCAGAGTTCGAAGGCTTGTAGAATAGCATACAGTTGGCCAGTGTGAATGCTACATGTAGTTGAAATTCGGTAAGTTTCAACAACTGCTTGTGTAGTAGAAACAGCACAACCGACTCCAGTTTCGCTCTTGGATGCATCGGTGAAGAAGACTTGGTCGTATTGTTCTCTATTAAGTATTTCCAAGAAATGGTTTTTTATTAGATCATGGTTGGTTTCTTCTTTGTTGAATTTGGTGAGTGATAGGTTAGATTTTGGAAGAGTTTTGGACCCAGGAGGGGTATGTGGCAGGGGAACAGGGATAGTGTGGGATAATTGAATATGCGGTATTAATGACTGGAGAAGGAAGGGAATAGTATGAATGCGTGGGGTGGGTGGTAGACTACTCAGATTGCATGGTGCTGTTAGGGAGGAAGCTGGATTGAATGGGTTGGATGAGGTCGAGACTGCATATGAGAGGAGGAGATATTGACGCCTTAGCCAGAGTGGAGGTTCATTGGCTTCTAGGTAAAGGCTCTCAGCTGAGCTGGAGCGGAAGGCTCCTAAACAGAGTCGGATAGCAGTATTGGGAACAGTGTTGAGGCTTTTCAGGAAAGTTTTGGCTGCTGACATATAAACGAAGCTGCCATAATCGAGTTTGGATCGGATTAGCGCTCGGTATACTTTCAAAAGTGTGGTCTCATCAGCACCCCATTGATAGTGTGAGAGTGTTTTGATTATATTCAGGCGTTTAAGGCAGTCACTTTTGGTTTCCTGGATGTGGTGTTTCCAAGAAAGTCGAGAGTCAAATGTCAATCCTAAAATTTTACAGTGGTCGACAACTGGGAGATAATTGCTGTGTAATAAGATTTCAGGGTCAGGAGAAGGAATATTTCTGCTAAATTTGATGAGCTTGGATTTTGTGGAAGACAAGGAAAGTCCAAGAGCAGTTATTCTATTTTGTAATATATTTACCGCGGATTGAAGTAGCTTACAAGTATTAGGAGTCCAGACGCCATGACAGTAAACTATGAGATCGTCAGCGTATATAGCAGATTTTACTTGGGTGGGGAGATTGTAGCTTAAATGATTAATGGCAAGAATGAACAGTGTGGTGCTTAAAATTGAGCCTTGGGGAACACCGTCCTGTTGGGTATGGGATGATGAGAGACATCCGTTTACTGAGACTTTAAAGGATCTGGTACTAAGAAAGTTTTTTATAAAAGAATAAATATTGCCTTTGTGGTCATATAATAACAACTTATCGAGTATAGCCTGCCTGGGTATTGTGTCGAATGCTGCTTCAATATCAAAGATAGTGGCTATCACTTCTTGTTTGCAGTTTATGGCATCGGCAATGTGGGTTTGGAAAAGTGCGAGGTTATCACTTGTGGATCGATGACGTCGGAAGCCAGACTGTTCCTTAGGAAGTATCTGGTGTTTTTCGAAAAACCACATGAGTCGTCTGTTAATCATTTTTCCCATTATTTTGCATGTAGTACAAGTGAGAGAAATCGGCCTGTAAGACTTTGGTAAGGTTGAAGGTTGCGACGGTTTTGGGACGGGAATAATAATGGAAGTGTTCCATTGAGATGGGAATGTTTGGGATGACCAAATTAAATTGTATATGTCCAATAGAATGGTGAGGCTATAGTTTGATAGTTTTTTAAGGAAAATATAGGGTATATTATCAGGGCCGGCAGCGGAGTTCCTGCTTGAGGATAAGGCAGATATCAGTTCGGTAAGTGAAAAAGGGGAATTAATATCGTTGATATCTTGTTGATGAGGTAAAATAAAATTGGTGGAGAGAGATTGGTTGTGGTTAGCTTCAGTGAGTGGCTTGAGTTTATTCTGGAATTTTTCATTAAATCTTTCTGCAAGTGTATTACAAATGATTTGGCTATCGCTAGTAGAGGCTCCATTAGATATTAAATGGGGAATTTTTGAGTGGGTTTTTTTACCTTGAACCTGTCTAATTTTTTTCCATGTTTGTGAGGGGTTAGTATTATTATCCAGGGAAGTAACGTAGCTATGCCAGGAGTTTTTTTTTGCTTTGTTTAACCACATATTTGGCTTTTGCTTTAAGTCTTTTATACGTAATAAGGTTTTCCAGGGTTTTGTGTTTGCGATAGAAGTTAAGGGCTGATTTGGATAGTCGCACTGCTTTTTCGCATTGAGAATTCCACCAGGGAACCGTTTTTTGTCTGGGAGTGATGGTGGTTCTACCAACATGTGTTAATGCTGCAGTAGTTATGGCATCTGAAAATAGCCTTATGGAATCATCAATATTATTTGAGGTAGGTAATTTACGGAGGAGAGATTCGGCTTCCGCGGAGAAATCCGGCCAGTTTGCTTTGTTAAATTGCCAAAAGCTTCTAATAGAAGCTTGTTCTTCTAAGTTATTACGTATAATAATGGGATAATGGTTGCTATCATGTAAGTCGTCTGCTGTTTGCCAGGACAAAAAGGGGGCAGTTTTGGGATCACATAGACTTAGGTCAATGGATGAGAAGGTACCAGAAGCAATATTCATGTGGATATATGATCCCGTGTTAACACGTCCAAAAGTACGTATAGATCCCCACATGGTGTTATGTGCGTTGAAATCACCAGTAATTATGTATGGTTGGGGGAGCTGATAGACTAGGTCAAGAAGTTCTTCTTCTTTCAGTTTGTAATCGGGTGGTATGTATATAGAGCATATGGTTAGTTTATGAGGACAATAGGTGGTTATAGCTATGGCTTCAAGATTTGAAGTAAGGGGAAGATGAGTAGAATAAAGGTCCTTAGATACGAATATGGATGCTCCACCACTGGCTCTGGTGCAGGCAGTTCGGATGAAGTGATAACCTTCAAAATGTTTCAAATTGGGGATGTTTGAGGAGGTGAAATTGGTCTCTTGGAGACAAACGATTTCAGGTTGGTAAAGAGAAATTAGATGCTGTAAGCGTTCAAGGCGCGGATAATATCCGTCGCAATTCCACTGAATGATCGTGAATTTACTAGTCATAATCAGTAGAGGTCGGTATCGTCACAATCGTTAGAGCTGATAGATTTGAGACTAGCAATATCGGCAACTTCGTTGGGATTCATGTTACTTTTGATTTTCTTTTGTAGGCGAGTTATACGATTTCTAAGTGATCTATCGGGAACTTCATAATAGATTTGTCTGAGATCTTCAAGATCTTCAGCTAATGGATCATTGTTGCCGAAGGTGTTTTCCAGAAATGCAATTAGTTGTGTCGAAGTAATTGAAAAGGATGTTGGATTTATTTCAATCAAGTTTTCTATAGTTGAGCGAGCAGAGGGGCTAATGGTTTTTTCTATGGTTTTGGTTTTTTTCTTTGGGGCTGATTTAGGAGTTCGAAAGGCGTCGTCAGGGGGTGTAATGTCTTGGCTGTGCGTGGGAGGGCAAGATATGGGGGTCAGAGGAGGAGATTCATGGCTTGAGTCAGTTGAATGCATTCTTTTGAGGCATGAGATAGTTGGGGTAGGTTTGGATTGGACAGGAGGTGTAAGGGTAGATGAATTGCCGGGCGAAGGATTGGAGATAGCTGTTGTGGGAGTGGAAATAGGATCTGATGGAATATAGTCATCGGATTTATTCTGAATGGGTGCTGTTGGGATGAGGGGGGAAGAGACAGGTGGGTTTTGACAGGTTTCTGCAGTATGTCCAGTTTGTTTGCACAGGAAACACTCCAATTTGTCTGACGTTATGAAGATTCGGAAGGCGGTGTTTTCATATTGTATTACGACTGAAGTTTGTATCTCGAAGTTTTCTTTGTCAGGTATTACAAAGATGGACCGTCGAAAGCTTAATATGTGAGCGTAGTCTTCATCGGGTGAGCCAGTGCGGATGCTGGAGATGGGGGATGCAAGCTGGAGACCAAGCTCATTTTTTAAAGCCTGCTCGATTAGTTGGTTTGGAATTGAGGGACAGACGTTGGATATTAATAGTCTTTTGGATGGGCTAATGAGTCTACGAATAGGGACGATTTCTTCTTTGATTATAATTGTGGGATGATTTTTAAGGAGATCATCAACGATGGAAGTGGATGCAAGAAAAATGCAAATTCGTTGGTTGGATATACGAGAGGCGTGTGTTATACCTTTTGGCGTCACGATTTCACCAATTGCCTTAATGTAGTCAAAAAGAGCAGTATCTGGTAGGGCATTTATTACAACCGCTTGATTCCTACTAGGGTATGATGTGGGTGCTGGAGAGACTTTTCTTGGGCAAAGCAAGCAAAGCTTGGAGCAGTAGATTGTGTTGTTGACATATTTAAATATTCTGGATGCCAAAATATTTAATAAATTAGGCTCAATAACTGGCCTATGAAACAGTTTGTGTTTAGTTATCGATAAATATTAAAAGGCACATACCAATATAAATCGGAGAAAAAAACTTATCACTTTAATTGTTGATGATAACGTTATTAATGTTAATGTTAATGTTCACTCGCTGCGTAAAGGACAACCTTCACTCACGGAGGTCACACGTAGAATGGCTGATAATTTAATAAACTTTTTTCTGTAAACTAAAAGCTCACACGACAAAGAAGGATGAATTTAGTAGCTTATGTGTACCATTAAGGGACATTGTTGAGAACGTTATTGCGATGGAAAATATATTTATCGAAAAATTCAATTCTATAGCTAACCAAAGGGGAATTGGTCAGTTCCTTTTGAACGAATGTACTAAATTTTCTTTTCATCATCCATGTAATCAATTTCCTTTCAAATATCATGCAAGTCTCTACACCAGAGTCCGTATATATTTTACTCTTAAATGTATATTGAAATATTTGAAAGACAATAAATTAAATTTAACACATAAACCAAACTCCAAACTTAGTATTTTACAACATTTATGAAAAATTTTAATTAAGTC
Organism: Galerucella tenella; assembly: GCA_910591685.1. NCBI lineage: Eukaryota > Metazoa > Arthropoda > Insecta > Coleoptera > Chrysomelidae > Galerucella > Galerucella tenella. The sequence goes on along the minus strand of CAJUYH010007858.1, from coordinate 7,023 downwards.
CTGCAGCTGCTTCTCTTTTTACTGTTTTAACCTTGTCAATCCAAAAAATACGCGTTATTTAAAGATCAAAATTTAAGATTTAGTGGCCCTATTATTCTGGTGGCTAATGAGTATATTTAATTCAATTTGTGATAAATATCTGATAGATTATCAATAAGTATCACAAAATTACTAAGATGCTGGATAAAAACTGTGAATTGATTCATTTTAAAAATTCATGTTTATTGGAACTTTAGTTCTTTACGCCAGGTTATGTTTGAGCGACCAGGGGTCGCGACGCAAAAGATCTGACCGTTACGCGTTACGTTACGCTACGTTATGTTACATTGCTTCGTTATGTGCCTTGCTTTTGCGTGCTTGTGCCTCCTTAGTCTCTCTCTCGTTTACGAAGCAGCGATTCATAATAATAAATATGCTCCTACCCGGATTCGAACCCGGGCCGCCCGCGTGCAATGCGAGCATTCTAACCACTGAACAACCGATGCTATATTAAAATTCTATGCAAAGCTGGTATTCGCAGTGCTAGTGATCTACTTGAATTTGTTCGGATAAATTTTTACTATTATTTCCATAATTTTTTTTGCGCGATTAAGGGGTCTAGCTACTTTTCGAAATACAGGGTGTTGAAATTTTGGAAACTTGAATGTTTTAATTCGATAACTTTAAAATGGATGGATAAATTGATTTGACATTTGGCAGGTAGTTTTTAAATGTAAAAGGGCATATTTTGAAAGAAATTGTAGGTTGTGCAACTAGTGTGGATATGATGGCCATATCGCACGAGGACGAGGATGGAGCACGACGCCGTAGGCGGAGTGCTCAATCGTTCAAGTGCGATATGGACAATCCACACGAGTCGAGCAGCATATTTTTTCTACGACCCACTTAGGAAAAAATCTAGAAAATAAAAATTTCTATAAACTGTAATATAACTTCAAATTGAAAATTTAACAATTCAATTTTATGTTTCCACTAATTTTGTGGTAAACGAATGTCCAATTTGTATAATGCTACGGTTTCCTTTTTTAAATATACGATGCTGTTATAAGTAGATGTTGCCAGTCGGACTCCCTCATGGAGGGTACCGTACCATTATCTATAATAATGAATATTCTGCTAAATATTTCAAACGTCTACCTGTTGTCGTTATTAATATCAAGCAGAATGATTATTTAAAAATAAAATTGACAATTAAAAAAAATCTTCCTCGCGGGGAATCGAACCCGGGTCTATCGCGTGAGAGTCTGGTGTGCTTACTACTCAACCACCAAAGAATATGCAAATTGTTTATCTATAACGTCAGATGTATTACATAACTTTTGCTTAAAAGGAACTAAAGTTCCTACCGTGTGTCCCGCGACACGTTCTACCTTTTTTTACTTCCCTTTTCAAATTTATATCCCGAACATTTTTCGAAATTATTAACATTTAAAAATAAACCTTTGTGATAAAGAATCCTATTAATTTAAATATATTAATCACCCCTGTATACCTTAAAATAAAATAAGCTCTTCGAACTGTTCTGGTATCTACCGATCTCGTTATTGACAACAAAAGCGAATCGTAAACATAATTTATGAGTGCGTCGTCCGTTTGGGACAGCAACTTGAATCAAACCGCCCTGGAGTGAAACATCTTATATTTTTATTCTGTAATCTTTGTTCTGGTAGACTTCACGACGCTCGGAAATTTTTGTTAATTTAAGACTTTTCTCAAATAGCTCACAGTAAATAACAGATTCAAATAAAAATTTTAGAGGGTCACACAGTTTTATTTAGAAAATCACGAATTTATTTTACAAGCATTTTTCTTTTTCTAACATTAATAATTATATTGAAAAAGTCATCGTTATGTCATCTGACAGTCGCCATGAGATAAACAAGAGCTTTATATACCTCACGTGTGGCTCGTATATTGTGTCACAAGGGCAGAAAACACACAACTGTTTTTCGCCCACTGAATAATCAAATGGAATATTATTATACACCAAAGGTGGTGAAGACTATTATTATTGACCGAGCGGAATAAGGTGCGAGGCTTATAAATATCTTCACCACCATGGTGTATACAGGGTGTCCCAGGAGTTCGTACCAAAAACTTGGGAGGTGATAGAAAGACTAAAAATAATTATGGTATTTCATATAAATTTTTTTCTTTACGCCCTTCGTTAACGAACTATAGGGCTCTAAAGTTGGGAGTGAAAAATGGTTTTTTATTTAGGTACAATTATTAAATGGCTAATTGGATATTGGTAATATTTCACTCGTTAATAAACACTATAGTTGCACACTTTTTGGCGTGATATACAAGTTTACAACATACTTGTGAGCTCAGGTACCGACTAAGTTAAATGGTGGATGCGCCATTTTTTTTGTAAGTAGAACTTTTTTCAATTATAAATGCAATAATTGGCTTTTGTGAACATTTTTAGAGATATCAAGTCCTCTTGTGACATCTCGATAACATTAACGGTTTAAGAGATACGGGCAATTTTATGTAGCACTGCACACCTATTGACGCATTCACATTTATTTTGAATGTACGATTACAGGAAGCATCCTGTATTATTAGCACATTATTAAGAAATTTGTGTAATTTTTTCAAACCGTTTTGACTTTTTTTATGTCGTTAATTACTTGCTTACTCGTTTTTTCTAATCTGCTAATGTAATGTAGTTATTCATTTTTCAGGGTTTTGTTGATATTTTTACTTTCATTAAAGTAATGTTCGTTTTCAATAAAGTTTTTCATGGTTAAACAATGTAAAAGTTCATAGTATTGATAAATGTAAATTGCACCAATTTATTAATAATTTGCTAATAATACAGGATGCTTCCTGTAATCGTACATTCAAAATAAATGTGAATGCGCCAATAGGTGTGCAGTGCGGCATAAAATTGCCCGTATCTCTTAAACCGTTAATGTTATCGAGATGTCACAAGAGGACTTGATATCTCTAAAAATGTTCACAAAAGCCAATTATTGCATTTATAACTGAAAAAAGTTTTACTAACAAAAAAATGGCGCATCCACCATTTAACTTAGTCGGTACCTGAGTTCGCAAGTATGTTGTAAGCTTGTATATCACACCAAAAAGTGTGCAATTATGGTGTTTATTAACCAGTAAAATATTACCAATATACAATCAGCCATTTGATAATTGTAAATAGAAAACCATTTTTCATTCCGAACTTTAGAGCCCTATAGTTCGTTAACGAAGGGCGCAAAGAAAAAATTTCATATGAAATACCATCATTATTTTTAGCCTTTCTATCACCTCCCAAGCTTTTGGTACGAATTCCTGGGACACCCTGTATACAATTTTTTCCACTACTAGCCAAATTCAAGACAAAAATTAAAAATAATTCAAAAACGCGCCACGAGAAGCGTTTACTCCGTCGTCTGACTGCCAAGTACACTGTCAGTTTATGAACGTACTCGTTATGTAATCAATCATTTTTGGTTGAGCGCGAATTTTAAACTAATGTCATTTTTACTCAAATAATTTTATCTCGATATGTAATTTCAAGCAGCAAAAATATGTTATCCTGGGTATCAAGTTTTCGTTGAACTACTATCTCCTAGGGCGAGTTGTGCAATAAACAATTATCTCTTAAACTTAGTTTAATGTTTATTTTTCGTTGTGCAATATCTGGTTAACGCTAAATTTTAACCGGATAAAATTGATGAGTTAAAACTTAATCCGGTAAATGTAACGTTACAAAATTGTTATTTTTCAATTTTTTTGACATTGTACAGTGCCTACCGACCACGTATGGAAATGAAAGCTTTCGGAGAGGATAGCATAGGTAGAGCTTTAACGCTTTTTGACGTATATGCATAAAAATTTGAGGTTGGAAGTTTTTTGATAATTAGGCATTCCAAATCACGTGACACAATATGGCGTCTGCGGGCAAACAACAGTCTTAAGTGTCTTCTTCTTCCTCTGATTCTTGGCCTCTTATCTTAAGTGTCATAAGAAAGCATTTAGTACGTGGTGAAGAAATTGTTTAAACGGCATTATCTCCAAAGTTGTGTGAATTTGTGATTGTTGATAGACTTTTTAAGATGCAGAGTGATTATTTAAAGACATTATTGTTGCAAAATCCAAATATTGGCAAGAGGTAAGCTGAAAATCCAATTTGTTTGTTTCCTAGTTGTGAAGTGAAATATTTGTTTACAGATATCAAATGAAGCTAACAAACATAATATAAAAAGGCACAAAAACAACAATCCCACAAAATTTAAATAAACTTTTCAACAGCACAATAATATAACACCAACAAACTATTTGCCCCCAGCCGCCATATTGAATTTGTTCTGACAGGTCATTGGAATGCCTAATATAAGAAATTATAATTTTGTTTCTATTTCGATGTATTTTATAGAGGGCGCCACATAGGCCACGTATGCGGCCATTAGCGGTACTTTTGTAAAAAATAATTGAAGCCATACATCATTACAACCAAGAGAAAAGTATACTTGTTAGTATCCCTAAATCTGAACGGCTTTAGAGATAATCACATTTTAGTGATTAACTACATGATTATTATTTAATGTAGCAGTTAACATGAAAAATATGTATCGTACTTTTAATATTTAAAAATAATAAATATATCGCACATACAACTACATTTTTCGAACGTAATTTCATTAAATAATAATCATGTAGTTAATCACTAAAATGTGATTATCTCTAAAACCGTTAGGATTGGGGGATACTAGCAAGTATACCTTTTTTTTGTTGTAATAATGTGGATTTAATTATTTTTTACAAAAGTATCGCTAATGTAAAAGGCAAAAAAGTTTTGCGCACATTTATGCCGCATACGTGGTCTATGTGGCGCCCTCTATAAAATACATCGAAATAGAAACAAAATTATGATTTCTCATATCAAAAGACTTCCAACTTCAAATTTTTGTGCTTATACGTCAAAAAGCGTTAAAGTTATTGTAAAAAAGGAAAATTAAAATTTCATGTTCAACACGCGTCAAATATAGTTTTGTTGTTTGTGGATAGCAGGTACATAATATTGAAAGGGCATGGAACATTTAGCTGGATAAGGGTTTGTAATAGCTTTTTGGATTGTTGTTCATATCTCCTACAATTGAAAAAAATGTGGTCCAAATCGGAAATTTCGTTACAATCTTCGCATATGTTACATTCCAGAATTTTGATTTTATGCAGGTGTGCGGGATAACATATGCGTGTCCAAATTTCATTCGGCATATAGTTGTAATATATTTTATAGGGTAATTATAATTCTCATACCAATAATAAGTTTCTTTTAGATTTGGCTCAAGTAAAGTGTATCGAGTAGGTTTTGTTATACAGTACTGTTGATATAATATGTATGACCAAGTTTTATACATATTACTTCTGGATAAATTTGTTTGCTCCTCTAAAGTAGTTTCCACCTTGACTTCTTCTTCTGATTATTTCACTCAATACAAAATACGCGCCTTCGATTGGTTTAAATATGAGGATTGATATCTGAAAACACCATGTTTTCGATTTTGTATTTCGGCACCTGATTGGATACATGCAATTTTCCTATCTGTGTGTTTCGCGTTGTCATTAGTTGTTTCATTCGATATTAAAAATCTAGCGACTGACAGAAAATGTCAAATTATTAAAGAAACGTCAGAATCATTGTATCAAGAAATAATCTTGACAAATACAACTCGTGTAATTAATGATTATCGAAAATTTCTTCTCTTTTTCGAAACAAATTGTTGTTTTAGGAAACCACACTCTCAAAATCGAAGAAATTTTTATTTCGATAATCATCAACACACTTGTTGTATTATTATCGATAATTTTTTAATGAATATAGTAACCAATCAAATTACTTAATTTCAAGTCATGTGTTAAATTTCATCCAATCACCGCTGTGTTACAGCGATAATTTTTTACTGGATATAGTAACCAATCAAATTACTAAATTTCAAGTCAAGTGTCTAATTTCATCCAATCAGCGCTGTATTACAGTATTACTCTACATGTGGTGTTTTCAGTTTTGTGTTTACTTTTTATTAAACATTAATTAAACGTCAAACTGACAACTGGATTAAAAATGTCGCGTATATTAGGTATTGCATATAACGATTCAATTAATTTACCAATTGTACTTTTCACAACTGTAGTTTTAAATAAAAATGAGTAATATTTGATTAGAACTAATAAAGTTTGTATTGAAAAGTAGGTATTAAGCGTCAGATTGACAATCAATTTTTTGATATCTACAAAGTAAAAAATTATCTTATCGAATACTCCTCGGGTCTTGATAAATACTCAAAATTTTGTCGCAGAGAATTCTTCAAGCGTGTTGCTCAAAGATAATAGCCCTCGGCCTACGTCCTTGGGCTATTATCAAGCAACACGCTTTTAGCATTCTCTATGACAAAATTATTTCGGTATTATCAAGACCCTAGGGGTATTACTACTGAAAATATGCTCCTTTTTGCCAATTGATCAGCTACTTCGTTATACTTAATTCCCGTGTGTGCTTTAACCCAAACAAATATGTGTTTACTTGGAGAGTTAGCAATTGTGTTTTTTATTTTTACTATGTGAGGATTATTGAAACTGGATGTTATTTTTAATGGCGACTTTAACACTGAGAGTGAATCAGTAAAAATAATAATGTTCTTTTTATTTATTTGTGACGCATACTCTATAGCTTTATAGATTGCAAAAGCTTCAGCAGAAAAAATAGAGGTTGTTTTATTCAGCTTAAATTTGCATTGCTCTTGTGGTGGTATAATAAAAGATGCACCTGTGCCATGAATATTTTTAGACGCATCTGTGAAAATAGGTGTGTAATCGTTGTAAGTGTCCATACTTTGTCTGACAATTGTATTGTTTAAGTGATCTATTTCTGAGTATTGTGGAGTAATCACTTTAATGTGTTTCTGAAACCTTCACAGAGTGGAGGCGAGTTTTTGTGTGCCCAATATGAGTTTGTTAAGTCATGATAATTTAGTCTAGATAGTTTGTCTATAATAGGTGATTTTTTGGTTT